>JANRMT010062846.1:27851454-27869560 GCA_026402145.1 Polypterus bichir lapradei | reverse complement strand
TATCTATCTATCTATCTATCTATCTATCTATCTATCTATCTATCTATCTATCTATCTATCTATCTATCTCAGTGCACTACAGCCTACTGTAGAGACTCGTTCATTCATTTTTCTTTTCATTTATCCATCTCAGGCTTACTGGCTGTTACTACGCTGACATCAAACCTCAATGAGTTCTTTAGGACTTCAAGTTCAAGCTCTACTTATTGTCACGTACACACAGTACCACGAGAATCTTCCTTGCATGTCTGCCACACAATAGGGTCAGCAGTGAAAATCACAGCATAGACAAACAACACAGCACTATAATTTGAATACAAAATTAGATGATGGATACTGGATATTAAGTATATGATATACGCAGATCGGGGACTGTGCCTATAAAAAGTGTTCACCCCTTGGGCATTTTCACATTTTATTGGTAGACAACACTGCACAATGCACAATGGATTTAACACTTGGCTTTTTAGACATTGATCAACAGAAACACTGTGTAATGTCAAAATCGAAACAGTTCTCGACAAAATGGCCTAAATTAATTACAAATATAAAGCACAAAATAATTGCTCGCAGAAGTATTCAAGGCAGTATTTAGTAGACAGCAGCCATGACAGCCTTGCCTCTGTGTGCTCAGCTCTCTATCAGCTTTATCAGCTCTGCCGTTTTCTGACTCTTCTTTTCAAAACCCCTAAGTCAGGTGTCATGGAGATCAGGAGTGATCAGCCTTTTTCAAGTCTGATTATAAATTCTCACTTGGACTGAGATCTGATCTTCTGACTTGGCCACTCCAGGACATTTGCGTTGTTGTTTTGCAGACATTTCTGTGTAGTTTTGGTTTCATGTTTGAAGTGTTTGTCTTGCTGGCCAATACTTGTTCTCCTAAAGTGCCGGCCTCTTGCAGACTACATCAGGTTTTCCTGCAGGATTTCTCCGTATTTTGGAGCATTCAATTTACACTCACAAACGTTGAAGAGCCTGCTGCAGAGAGGCAGCCCCACACCCTGATGCTGCCAACGCCACGCTTCATGATGGGGATGGTTTGTTTTTGATAATGTTCAGTGATCAAACATGACATTTAATCCAATGGCCATAAAGCTCAGTTTTGGTCTCATCAGACCATAGAACCTTTTCCAGCTTACATTGGAGTCTCTCATGTGCCGTCTGCCAAACTGTAGCTGAGATGTAATGTGTATTTTTGTCCCTTTGAGTAACAGCTGCCGTCCAGACAGCCTCTCCTATGTCAGCCTGTGTAGCTTGCAGGTCGTTCAGATCTCTCTTGCTGGCCTCCTTCACAAGTCTTTTCGTGTGCTCAAACGGACTTGCCATTCCTTAATGATTGATTTAACTGGACACAAGTGGTTATTTGGTGACTTGGATATTTTCTTATCTCCATCCCTTGACTTGTAATTTTCTGCCCCTGTCCTCTGATGTGTTCTCTCGTCTTCACTGTGTAGGTCAGACAGCCACTCCAACTCCCCACAGGTTGGCCCATCCAGATGCAGAACATTTCTGTGACCATCAGACAGGTGGTCTCCATTGAGTCACATTATTTAATGTAACTTCTAAAGTAAATTGGCAGCACCAGTGATGACTGAGGAGTGGCACATTAAAGGAGGTGAAGACTTAATCTACATGATCAATTATTTTGGGTTTGTAAGCAACTAGGGGGCATTTTGCCACCCTAACCCCCAGACACAGACAGGCAGGACATAGGTTCACTCAACACTCGTATTTATTTACAGTTTGTGCACACATTACCAACACCGCAATATACCAATATACAGTCCATTCCCTTCCTTGCCGCCAGTTCATCTGTCTCCACTCTTCCTCGGGCTTTGTCCACTCCTTCCTCATGACTGTGACCCCTCAATGGAGTGAGGCGACTCCTCTTAGTCACGTCCCGGGAGTGTTCCAGGTGGCTCATCACTGGAACGCAACCCCCGCGATCGAGGAGGGATTACTGTAAACACTTTTTTTAATGAGTTTTAAGCACAGGGAAAATTTGAAAAATCCGTAATTTATACAAAAACTGACCATAAACAACCAAGAAAACTAACCTTGCATGAATTGAGTTCTGGCATGAAGGAAGTGAGGAGGAACTGGGTGGAGAGGAGATTACAGTTTTAAGGTAAAAATCTGTGACAATGCGGGTTCGCTGCATGCTCCCATCTCGCTTCCGGAAGCCCTTAAACCCGTCACCGTCGGTAATGTTACTGATGAGCACGACAGTGAGGCACTACAATGGAGCAATCGGGTGGTGCAAAAAGTGCCAAGTGCTTTTATTAAAATGAACAAAACAACAATCAAAAACAAAGTCCAAATTAAATAAAGTGCAGTGCTTTCAGAATCCTTCAATAAATAAATGATCCCATAAAAACAGATGTGAAGTGGAGGTTAAAATCCAATAGAAGAAGGTCTTCATTAAATACAATGAGATTAAAACAATGCTGGAGACAGTCTCTTTAAAAACAAGCCTGGTGCATTCTTTAACTGCCTTCTCGTGCTCTCTCTCTCTCGTGCTCTCTCTCTCTCTCACTCGCTGCATAGGGAATACACAGAGACTGAACACGTGCGGAAATCATCGGCGTGTATGAACCGGAAGGGAAACTGGCTTGTTCATCACCCGAGTGTGTGGTTGTGAACACATGCAAAAGTTTGGAGAACTTTTTGGTCGTAACCCGATTTGTACGTGGTCCGAGACGTTTGTGACCCGAGGTTCCACTTATACTTTACAGCAGTGGTTCCTAAAGTGTGCACTGAACCGCGGCTTCCTCACAGGGGCACCGCAAAATATTATGAAATTTTCAATTCAATGTGATACGACGCAACATCTGACAGACCTGATGCAAACCAGTAACTCACTTAGTAATAACTGTTTGCGGAAGCCTCTACAAATGGTTACTAGATGGCGCTCTACAATAATTAAGTTTCTCAATCGTTTTACTAGTTTGTCGAACTTTCTCAGTACTTTGTGTCGGTTTCGCACTGTCTTAGTGTTGAATTCGTTTTCAGAGATTGTATCAACTGTGTATTGCTGTGATTAAGTCAAGTGAAGTTTTTGAAGTATTTCTTCTCATGTGTATTTATAAAAATGGATCGGTTTTTACTAAACAGTAATAAGTGTTGCAAGAGTGAAAATAAAGAGGGCACACCATCAACCAGTGGCAACATCAACCAGAGTGTGAACAAGCACAACTATTGAAAGTATGATGACAGTTTTTTGGATTCTGGTTTTACTTTGACAGAATGCCGCAGTGTGTACTGTATATGAATGTTTTGGCACCAGAGTACGTGCTACCAAGTAAGTTGAAATGCCATTTAGAAACCAATCATCCCAGCATGGTTAGCGTGCAGCAGGGCTACATAGTTATAGTGTTTTTTCTTTTGTGTCTCTGCTGAGTTGCGTTTTGTTTTCGCCGTCCCGCTTACTATCATGTACAGTATGTGTGTATAAGAAAAATGTTGTCTCCATAAGTCAAACGGGGAAGGACGATGAAGGGAGACCTCAACCCTGGGATGGAAATTTCCTGTTTAATCAACCAATGACATCCAGGACATTCAGTTTTTATAAACGAGAGGAGCATAAAAGAAGAGAGAGAAAGGAGATTGAGAGAAGAAAGGAGCCATTTTATGCATTCATTTTCCAACTCATCACCTCCATTCATTGTACAATTCCACTGCTTGCTTTTTCAGTATCTGGATCATCATCACGACAACCAGTGCAGAGAAACCCCGGGGTTTGGATTCCTATCAGCCATTGCTGAGGACTCACACGGTGAGGTCGTTTTGTATTTTGGGAAGAAGCAAAGTATCACTTCAGCCAATATTCAATTACTTTATTAGCTTTGGACTCATTTATCACATACATTTCAACTGCCACTTATCATTAATCTGTGTTTGTGTTTATTCAGTTATTGTTTAGGGGCAAGGGAGGGTTTTTGTAAATATTATTATTGTTTATTCAGATGTTCGTATAAATAATATATATATATAATCATTCACTGGTGTCTTTGGGATAGTGGTGAATTGTGTGCACATATATCGTATTGAGTATTTGTCTGTCCTTGTGTGTGTATATATAGATTTATCTACTGTTAATATATCTGCACTTGATTTTACATTTCTGACTTGTAGTGCCTGTTATTTTGTTGCTTGGGGGACAAAGGACTGTTTTTAAGGGGCTTGGTATTATCTTGACAATCCTCAGGTTAGCCAAGGCAATAGTCTTGGTAGTGTATTTGCCGGTTTGAGTAAAGGGGTTGGCCGTTACAAGTAAATCTCGTGACTACTTTACCAGAAAGTTAAAAGAGTTAAATCGACAGAAAGGTAGTTTTTATAAGCAGGCATCAATACCAAGCACAAGGTGGCACATAGAATTGTTCCTTCATGCTGGCTGGCTTTTCCTCCTTCTTTCGCCCGACAATGCTGCGCTCTCGCTCTCCTTTCCTTTTCGTCTCTTTTTTTACCCTTATATGGCTCCGTAGGTGAAGTGTCTCAATCGCGTTCAACTACATTTTTTTGTGATCTTAAATGCATGTTTTACTTAACCCTTTAATTTAAAAAAAATATTGGCTATATCGTAAGTTAGAATTTGACCCCTTGGGTTGTGTTCCTTGGAAAAACCTGGATTGACCAAGGACGCCGAGAAGTCTGGGAACCACTGCTTTACAGGATGAAGGAAGAGAAAAAAATATATATAAAAAAAATACTTTTTAAAAACCACGCTTATATTAAGTTAAAAAGTGTACTAAAAAGTAAAAAATAAGAGTCTCATACATCACTTGTAAAATAAAAGCATGGGCGCTTTTCATTAATCAACATTCAAAAAGTGCCCACGCTTTTATTTTATGAGTGATGTATGAGAGACTTATTTTTTACTTTTTAGTACACTTTTTAACTTAATATAAGCGTGGTGTTTTAAAAGTATTTTTTATTTTTATATGTATATTATTTTCAACTTTTTTGTCTTGGGTTTGTTTTAGTATAATTTCGTAATCAATATTTTAACACTTCCTTTATTATTGCTATCCATTGCTAGCGCCATCTATTGGTAAGTGAAACTGATTATTGATTCATGTATTGTCATCGGAAGTGAGTAAGTGTGCAAAAGTCATTTGGACAATAGGAAGTGGGTTAAATATAAATTACAAGATTTGTACCAGACAACAAACAGGTAAAGTTAAAAGAAGTGTGGTAATAAAAAAGAAAAAAAAATATCTAAAAATAAAATTAGGCAATACTAAATAACGTAGAATAAAAGTAAGGTCCGATGGCCAGGGATGACAGAAAAAACAACATAAAAAAACTCCAGAGGGCTGGAGAAAAAAAAAAAAACCAAAATCTGCAGGGGTTCCTAGGCCACGAGACCACCCGGCCCCCACTAGGCATTCTACCTAACATAAATGATCTCAATCAGTCCTCATGGCTTTCAGGCATCATCACATTAAAGAACTTGATGATGATGGTCATGTGGATATCTGGCCTTCAATCCATCAATGTAGGGAGAAAAGCACCAGTGTTGGACAGTAGAGTTGTTTTCCAGTGCAGTGTCTGTTATCCATGTCCTTACCAGAGACGCGGGTACATTCTGAACCAAGAGGTGCAGGTGCCAGTGACCCCTCGGTGCTGTGCCAATGGCACCGATGAGCTGAGTTAGTTACAGCTCATGACATCCCCTCATTTCTAATGTGTTCTCATCACTCTTCCTTTTCTTTATTCAGGAGGTCTCATTACAGTTTTTTTTTTTTTTTACTTTAGCCAAGTGTATTTTCTGTGCACACCGACTTTGAAGTTTAATTTCTTGCTTATGTACAGCATGGCGGTGATAAGAGGATTATGCTGATTTGTTTTTGAAGTCGCTCTTTCCTGATGAGCTCAATAACACGTCTTACAAATGGAGAGCATCGAGCAAAGCAAATGACATCCATCTCGCTGTCAGACAGTCATCGTCTCCCCCTGGCTTCCACTTTGAAATGTCACCTCAGCTAAGGAAATCTGGGGAAAGCCGGCAGCCTGCAGAGCTCGCTTGGCCCCAGGGTAGAAAGCGCTGAAAAAAAAGTGAAGGAGGGGCAGCAGCCTTTCAGTCTGCAGGTTAACCTTCCAGAGATACGATGGGGATGGGATGAGAGGCAATGATTCAATGTTTAGGAAATTCGGAAAGACTCCGCCACCCCCCATCAGTCTTATTATTATACACTGCTTAAAAAAATTAAAGGAACACTTTTTAATGAGAGTATAGCATCAAGTCAGTGAAACTTCTGGGTATTGATCTGGTCAGTTAAGTAGCAGAGGGGCTTGCTCATCAGTTTCAGCTGCTTTGGTGCACTAGAGGGACAACAATGAGATGACCCCCAAAACAGGAATGAATAGTTAAACAGGGGGAGGCCACCGACATTTTTCCCACCTCATCTGTTTTTTCACTTGTTTTGCATTTGGCTACGGTCAGCGTCACTACTGGTAGCATGAGGCCATACCTGGACCCTACGGAGGTTGCACAGGTAGTCCAACTTCTCCAGGATGGCACATCAATACGTGCCATTGGCAGAAGGTTTGCTATGTCTCCCAGCACAGTCTCAAGGGCATGGAGGAGATTCCAGGAGACAGGCAGTTACTCTAGGAGAGCTGGACAGGGTCGTAGAAGGTCCTTAACCCATCAGCAGGACCCCTGTCTGCTCCTTTGGGCAAGGAGGAACAGGATGAGCACTGCCAGAGCCCTACAAAATGACCTCCAGTAGGCCACTGGTGTGAATGTCTCTGACCAAACAATCAGAAACAGACTTCATGAGGGTGGCCTGAGGGCCCAATGTCCTGTAGTGGGCCCTGTGTTCACTGCCCGGAACCGTGGAGCTTGATTGGCATTTGCCATAGAATACCAGAATTGACAGGTCCACTACTGGTGCCCTGTGCTTTTCACAGATGAGAGCAGTTTCACCCTGAGCACATGTGACAGACGTGAAAGAACGTTATGCTGCCTGTAACATCGTTCAGTATGACCGGTTTGGTGGAGGGTCAGTGATGGTTTGGGGAGGCATATCCATGGAGGGACTCACAGACCTCTACAGAATAGACAACGGCACCTTGACTACCATTAGGTATCGGGATGACATCCTTGGTCCCATTGTCAGACCCTATGCTGGTGCAGTGGCTCCTGGGTTCCTCCTGGTGCAGGAAAATGCCCAGCCTCATGTGGCGAGAGGATGAAGGAATTGATACCATTGACTGGCCCCCACGCTCACTCGCCTGACCTCAGTCCAAGAGAACACCTCTGGGTGGGACATTATGTGTCGGTCTGACGCCACCAGGTTGCACCTCATCCTGTCAAGGAGCTCAGTGATTCCCTGGTCCAGATCTGGGAGGAGATCCCTCAGGACCCCATCCGTCGTCTATATAGGAGCATGGCCCCCCGCCCCCAACATTGTCAGGCGTGCATACAAGCACGTGGGGGCCATACAAACTACAGAGTACGATTTGGAGTTGCTGCAATGAAATTTTGTCAAAATGGACTAGTCTGCCCCATCATTTTTTCACTTTGATTTTCAGGGTGTCTTTGAATTCAGCCCTCTGTAGATTGATAACTTCCATTTCCATCAAACAACATGCCATCCTTTCGTTCCTAACACGTTACTATATCAGTAGAGATATCCAGCAGGATTTTTTCCCATTGAGATCTGATGTGTTTTCAAAGTGTTCCTTTAATTTTTATGAGCAGTTTGGTTTCAGAGAAAATGGCAAAGAGGGATTTCAGTACAGCCCTCGTATAGCCTGCTTTATTAGCAGTCAGTGGCCGTAGTACACTAAGAAAGTTTCAAATCAAGGATGACCTTTTAGGAATTTAACCTGAAGTCACAAATTTGCAAACACAGCTTTTCTGTCTCTTCAGCAGGACTCTCTTCTGATAGACCGTACATTATGAGAGGCCAGAGTTTGACCCAAGAACAATTTCTCTTTGCCAGAATACTGACTTCTTTCCAAGAAATCTGACTGGTATTGCTGCAGTGTTCAAAATAAAATATCCATCAGTCAGCAGTCTGGTCCAATGGCTAAGGAGCTGGTTTGAAAAATACATGGATGCCAGTCTGGGTCTTGCATAATCAGGGAAACAGGAACCAATTGGTTTGCTGCTAGAAGTGTTTGAGCTTATGGTTTCACAGAATCTGTAGCCCCCATTGGTTAGTTTGAACCACTGACGTTGAGTTTCTTGTGATTAAACAGAACACGATAAAGAGTTGGGGCACCGCCTGGTATAACTGAAAAGCAAAAAACAAGCAATAATTGCAAAGGATGTCTTTTCAAGCTGGAATTCCACAGTGAACTGATTTCAAAATGGCCGATGGTCAATCATCCAGTCTGCAGAGGGAGGAAGACAACAGGAATTCGAACACAGCGCCAACCCCTGGAGTGATGGGTAATTACAATCACCAGAGCCCTTAAGCGCAGGGGAGTGACACTTGCTAAAGGAACATTCGTACTATGCTCATGTATTTGTGAAGATAGATTAAAAAAATTCAGAGATGTTCAAAATACATCTTGTAATATTTCTAGAAACAGGACATGAATTCCAGACTGTCCTATCTCAAATCTACACTCTCCTTGAAGAGCATAAGCGGTAGTCTAACACGGAGGCCATTTGTTTAACCAGTGTTTCCAGAACCAAAACACATTAGTTTAGTTTGTCACACACTTGCGACTAGGAAGACGTCGTATGGACCAAGCAAAGGTAATTCCACGCCACACCAGGGGGTAGCGGGGTGCACTAAACCTTCTCCTGTTATCTCTACAGACCAACCGCTGGAAAACTTGTCTGATTTAGAACAGATGACGTCACTTCTGGTTCCGGCGCCCAGAAAAATATCACTTCCGGCACCTACTCGGACATCTGAAGAACATCACTTCCGGTTCCAATACATCACTTCCTGTTCAATCCCTTAAAACCGCCATCTTGACAAGCCATTGACAGTTCTGTTTTGGACTCGGTATTGAGAACATCTCTATACTATTACAAGAATCTTCTGCAGCCAGGAATAATATACGGGTGGCTGCCCCAAACCTTTTTAAGTGTGTCAAGTCTATTCTTTTACAAGTTAGACTCCATGTTTAGAAATTGGGTGTATTTTTTACTGAATTCAACATATATATAATAATTAGGAAATGCAAGTAGGAATTTCACTGTACACGTGCCAGTAATGATCCTATGAACTTTTAAGCCTATATAGAATGACCCACATATTTGAACATGAGATGGATAAGTTAAATTATGTACCTGAGGTTGAGTAATTGGAGTATTTCAAGGCCATCTCATAAAAAGTGTGCATCACCCACTATTGTTTTACAAGGATAAGTAGCTTCTCTGGCCTCCTGTTTGCAAAGCCCATTTCACACTGGCACAAAAGTCCTAACAGTCACTCCAAGCAGAATTAAAGCGCCAACCCAGCAAGTATGCCTGTGTGTAGAGCTAGAGGAACTGAAATGAATGAAGGCCAATCACATGTTCCTTTTTTAAACCAGCCAGTCATGTACTGGGGTTGCCATTTTTGAGTTCAGTCATCTGTCAGTGATATGGACGTCTGTTGACATGATAGGGTTTTTTTTTTGTCTCTGCATGTTTCTGTCTAGTGCAAAATTAGAATGGAAGTGGGCTCCTTTTCTTCTTATATGATTTTTTTTTAAATGATGGTCATTATCCTGGTAACACTGAGTCAGGTCAGGTCAGGTTGGGGAGCATGCACTGGTACAGCGTTTTGCTGCATCACCCACATGATGAAACAGCTCAGGATCCCGGTTGGCAAACCCCCAATCAGACACACGGTCCAGTCCCACCCACCAGAAATGACCATCTTTCTGCCACTGCCAGGTGTTATGTGGGCGTCCCCTTGGCCTGGTCCAGCCACTCGGGTCCCCAACAATGAGAATTCTGCAAGCGGTATCACTCTCAGGGAATTGCGCCACATGGCCATAGTGCCATAACTGCTGCTCATTCACAATGCAGGTAATGTGCCTCATTCAGGACTGCATGAGCAACACAAAGTCAAACTAGTGGCACCGAAGGATTCCCTGAAGAGACACAGTACCGAAGGAGTCCAGTCTTGGTCTCAGGTCACTGGATAGCGTCCATGTCTCGCAACCATATAGCAAGACAGGAAGCACCAGGACTCTAAAGACTTGGACCTTCGTCCTTTTGCATAGATATCGGGAGCACCACACACCCCTTTCCAGCGACCTCGTGACCCCCCCATGCTCTCCCAGTCCGTCTACTGACTTCATAGGAAGAGTCACCAGAGACATGAATGTCATCGCTATGTTAAGTAAACCTCTCAACAAGGTCAACACTCTCCGCAAACAGACACACTGCTGATGGTTGTGCCCAAGAGGTCATTAAAGGCCTGGATCTTGGTTTTTATCAGGACCCTCGCAAGCCCAGACACTCAGACTCCTCACTCAGTCTCTTGAGCACCCCGATCAGAGCCACCATTGACTCCACGAAGATCACAGCATTGTCAGCAAAGTCAAGATTAGTGAATCTTTGTTCACCAACAGATGCCCCACAGCCGCTGGACCCCACGACACTGCCTAAAACCCAGTCCTTACAAGCACTGATGAGAGTAGGAACAAGAGCACACAAACTGGTCACTTCTGTAGACTCTGTAGTTCTGTAGGAGCCTCCAGTGTCTGCCCGCGAGGATGTGATCGATCTCCTTCACTGCACCAACAGTATTGGAGTACCAAGTCCAATGATGCGGCTCAGGGAACTGAAACCAGAATCCAGAGATCTTCAGAGTCAAGACACATGGAGCCACTTTCACCACGGTCATCAGACCCATTGGGACCAACACAATCCTCATAGCCAGCCCTGTCACTGCCAGTGGTTGTACTGAAGTCATCTATGACCAGAGGAGTGTCACCTCGTGGACACCCATCAACCACTGAGAGAGAAGTTGCGAATAAAATGTCAACACTCAGTGCAATGTAGAAATGTAACTCTGGACTGGACACCATTACATCACACAACGCACTCATACTGGGTCAGTTTGAAGACACCAGCCTACTTTATGTGCTCTGATATGTTTCATCCAGGGTTCCTCCCCTGGCTGGGTTTAAGTTTCTGCTTAATATCTGTTTTGTTCAATTTTCATTCTTCTGCTTATGTCAATATTGTGATTTACTCAATTTCTGTGTATTTATGTATGATTTGTTATGTTTCGTGTTTTCTGTGGGAGGCTCCCCAAGAGGCAGGACCATCTAGCCATCATCCTCAGAGACGGCCCACAGCCCTATAAAGGTGTTCCTTACGGTTTATCAGAATGCAGTTGTGGTGTGGTGAGTTCTTGGATTTTGTGATTATTTTCTTGCTCTTTTGTGATCATCTGGATTTTTAACCTGTGCTCTGGTTTCTTGACTTTGCCTTGGATTTTGTACTGGGACTTTGTTTGCCTTTTCAGGCAATTCCTTTTTCTACCTTTTTGTGCTCTGCAGGGCTTCATGTTATTTCAGAACATTTTTGTTAGGAATTCATTTTTTATTTTGCGAATGATTGTCTGTGGTCCTCTGTGTTCCTAGCCGGGGTTTTTTGACATGATTTCCCCCTCTAATGGGTATCTTTGGAACCGTTTTGAGAACTCTCGAAAGGATTACCCCTTTGTGAATTTGAATTGTGAATGAAATCCAGAAGATAACTTGCAATGGCACAAATGTGACTGGAGGAGACATCTGCTTGATATTCACTCCACCACCCAGCCCTGATTAAGATCCAATCCACTCTGGACTTCTGCCTGCTTTCTCCCGCTCATGCAATATCCCAAGCCCTGTCACATCCCTAATTTCCCCTTTATAAGAATGGCCAGAAGGCAGTATGAATTAATTTGGGGTAGAGAAAGTGACACAAAGTAACAATAACAGGCCAAGATCGAAAGCCAGCAAGTCAAATTGACCAAACAACTAAGCCAAAACACAAAACCAGAATTACAGTACTACGAGATGTGGCAGAAAAGTAATGAGACTGATTTTTTATTTACCAAAGTTTTTATTTTTTTCAAACATCAATGCTATCCCCTTCAAAGTAGTTCCCTTGGGCAGCTACACACCGATGGAGACGTTGTTCCCACTGTTGGGAGCAGCGCTGGAAGTCTTCAACCGGTATGGTCTTCAGCATGTCCGTTACACTCTTTTGGATGTTTTCTAAAGTCCCGAAATGACGTCCTTTAAGGACATTTTTCAGTTTAGGAAAAAGGAAAAAGTCACACGGACTGAGGTCAGGTGAATAAGGGGGCTGGGGAACCACAGGAATGCGTTTTTTCAATTGTCCTTCTGCTCAATTGTGAGGTTTTTCGGCACCATTTTGGCACAGACCTTTCGCATGTGCAAATGTTCAGTCAAAATTTGATGAACGGTATATCTGTTCAAATTTAATTGTTCACTCAACATTCTTAATGTTAAACGACGGTCTGATCTCACAAGAGTGTTCACACGTTCGATGTTTTCATTGGTTTTCGAAGTTGAAGGCCTCCCTGAAAAACTTGAGCTCGGGATAAAGAATGTTCCCCATAGGCCTGTTTTAACTTTTCAAACGTCACACTTGCCGATTCTCCAAGCTTAACACAAAATTTAATGGCACAACGTTGCTCCAAATTCCGCTGTTCCATTTTGCGTGACGCACAACCAAAAACACAACTTCGCTAATAGCAGTCACAAAAATCACGTAGTTAACGGAAGGAGTTGAAACTCGCACTGAGCTATGGGAGGGTACTGATACACGTGCTCTATCAAGGACAACAGCGCAGCGTTGCCAGATCGCTTGCAGTGTTGCCAGTCTCATTACTTTTCTGCCACACCTCGTATAATATTAATATTTTACCAGACAGCAAAAACAAAGAAACACACAAAGTCTTTGGAGAAATTCAAAATCTCAGATAACCCAGAAGTGCATGTGATACATGATACAAAATGCTTACATTCTTTTTTTTTTTTCATTTTTGTTGCAACGCTGTTATGTATTTTTGGAGAGTTATTCTCTCTGTGTGATAATTTCTATTATATTTGTCTAGTGGAACAAGATAGATATTATCATTAGTCATGTATTTGTTTGCCGCAGCGCTATTTTAATTTTATTGTGGTGGATCCCTCATCACGACACATTATGTGGTTGCTGGGGTGTGGTGTTTGAAGGTCGCATTCTTTAATGTAATTGATGTAAATTTTTCAAAGACTGGCGCCAAATGCTTGAAAACATCTTCTGTTAAGAAGGCCTACGTTATGTCTAGCAGTCAGTCTGATGATGGACTCGTGTCTGAAAAGATGTCTCATTTGTCTGTTTCTCATTTTTTAGTGCACCTATTCTTCAAATTAAATGGGGATTACCAGATGGGACTCCAATTCCACCTCTGTGTATTGCCTTCTCATTTCACACCATATAAACATCACGGTGCTCTTCAAGGTAAGGAATGACACACTATCATTGTTGTCACCCCACTGCTAATTCTAAATAGGGAGTGAAAGACACGATCTCATCTGGCCATGGAGATGCTAGAGCTTATTGCACCTCTGAGGTCCCCCTGATCTGTACAACAATTATAGAAGCCTGGGAGGGGACAACTCCACACCCCTTGAGTCTTACAATGACTGAGCAAAAATAAACAGCTAACTTGGCAAAACAAAAGTTTGTCATACAGAATTAGACCCTTGGAGAGGTTTAGAGAACCGATTTTACACATCACACGTGCAAAATTTGAATAAGTGCATTCCAAGGTGTGGCTGTGCAGTGGGACCACATATAACGATGACTCCAGAGATGACAGAAGATGCCATCACCATCCTCTCTTCAGACCCATCTTCGTTTGTTGGTAGTGAGGTGCCTTTCCACTGTTTAAAATAGAGTGGTGGAAAAACCACTCACCAAAAGGTTTGCAAAAAAGCACTACGTCAACTTCAAGTCATAGAGGACTGATTTCAAAAACAAGATGTCTTTATTCAATTAATGAAAATCATTTGCTGCCTGAAGGAGAAATCACACCAGAAGAAGGATCAAGCAGGTCAGCCAAATATGAGGGAGCTGCTATAACTGGCACATACTGTATACCTCCGATGGGTGTTGGCAGATAAAAAGAAGAAAGCATATTAATGTGTTATTTTGGGTTGGTAATTCATAGACAGAAAAATCAAGTATTGAGCCTCTGCTCCAAAATGCCAATTAAGTCACATCACAAGGTGCCAACAGTTACTATTAGTGTCATTGGCACTAGTAGATGTGCTATTTTGGCACATAGCTTTGGACATTGTAGGACTACTCCGAAAATTAGTAGGTTGTTATAAGTATTTATTTATTGGCGATGGTAAAGCCATGTTATATCAAGGAGTTTCTTGAAATTTCCACTTTTAAAATAGACAAAGCTAATGACAAAAAGTGTTGTTTCAGATACACATTCCCAGCGAGATCCTACTTTTTAAGTAAACTACAAAAACTACTAAAGAGAAAGCACTTCAGAGTTAAGGCACCCAAGGGTAATTGTGAGTGTTATGTATTATCTAATAGTTTTTGTGTATATAATGTTTCCTTGTTGATTTGTTAAGTTTGAATTTCCATGTATTTTAAAGATTACTGTTGGTTTTGTTTATTATCCTGTAATTACGTCCTGTCACTTTAAACGTGAATCTATTCCAGGTGTTCTTTGGGTGCTACCCCAAGGGGCGGGGCCACCCTGACATCACCACTCCTGAGACGTCCCTCTGGCTGGTAAAAGCCACAGAAGAGGCAGCTCAGCCGCTGGTGCACTGAAGGTCTTGGAGTCTGTAAGTATTGTGGGTTTTTTATTTGGTTTGGATTTCCTGTTTTGTTAGTTTTGCTATGCTTGGGTTCTTCTGAATTGTGCATTTGGATTTTATTACCTGATATTGACTTTTAGGAAGCTCCCTTTTGCTCTTTTTGAATCTTTTGGATAAATAAATATTTTCATCTGTAAAGAATATGCGTTGACTTATGGAGTTTTTATGGTTTTCTTCCTCTTGTGAGGCATTTATTTATTTTTGAGAATGTCACGGGGATGTGCGGTCAGGGGAGAAAAGTAAAAAAAAAACTAATAATCCATCCATCTTCCAACTCGCTGAATCTGAACACAGGGGTCTGCTGGAGCCAATCCCAGCCAACACAGGGCAGGAACCAATCCCGGGCAGGGTGCCAACCCACCGCAGGACACACACAAACACATCCACACACCAAGCACACACTAGGGCCAATTTAGAATCACCAATCCACCTAACCTGCATGTCTTTGGACTGTGGGAGGTAACCGGAGCGCCCGGAGGAAACCCACGCAGACACGAGGAGAACATGCAAACTCCACGCAGGGAGGACCTGGGAAGCGAACCCGGGTCTCCTAACTGCGAGGCAGCAGCGCCACCGTGCCGCCCAAAACTAATAACGATAACATAATATAAAATTGTCCACTGGTCTGTGCTATAAATCTGTTTTATGTATGATTCCAATCATTTTGGTAATTTTTATGGTCAAAATCACTTAATTTGTGCATTTCCTGTTCAAATACTGGGGAGAAACGCAAGGTGCGGCACTGAGCTGATGCCTGCAATTGGTACGTGCTTGTTGCTGTCTCTCTGTATGTTGACAATATAATGTTTGCGGACACGTTTATTATACACCCTGTCTGATATCTTTAATGAAGGTGTGTGACATATTTAGTCTTGCTGATCGGACATACAACCACAGTGAAAAGGCACAAGGTGAGGCAGACAGTACCGTGCCGCCCTGAGCTCAACAGGTGCTCGTTTCTGCTGTTCTTCTGCACAGAAGCTCTGGGTGCCAAAAAATTAGCATTATCAGAAAGTCAAGTGCACTGCCGCAGTACGTTTATTTTTTGTTCCAATTGACTAACAAAACAGAAGATTAAGATTTTTAAAATTTTATAAAACATGGGATCAGACTAAGAAAACTTTCCAATATTTAAAAACTTAATTTTGACCTTAAATAAAATAATCTTTTGTTTTTCTTGTTATCCTTTTCTTGAACAGTCTGTATTAAAATTGATTAAAGCATCAGAATTAAAAAATTTTAAAAACAACTAAATATTTCAATTAAGGTCAAAATTGAAATCCGTTTTTTTTTTTGTACACCACTCTGTACTTCTATTTGTTTTGAATGAGTATGAATTGTGGAATTGCAACGGCAAATTTAGAACACATGGAGGGTGAGGAGCAAATGCGCTCTCTCCGCTTTCTCTCGCCACTATAAATGTAACGTTCTTTCTCAGCCACATATGTGTCTTACCTGTGTGTGTGTAAAGAATGCTGATGAGATATGAAACATAACCAGAAGTCAATGTGCATGCTGGCTGCCAATTGAATAGTAAATCAGCTACTCTTTTGGGTTCATATATTTGTAAATCTGACTCTGAAGGCATCAGTGCCTCATCAGCAATGAACCTCACCATACGTCACTGGACCGTTAAGAGCATTTTGAACTTTAACCCTTTGAATCCTGTCCTCCCCAACGTTTTCATACTACCACCCTAGCCTCTCCAGCAATTTCCAATTTTGAACCAAATATTTTGATTTATAAAAGTAAAATGTTATTATATACCAATAATATGATGATAAGGCACAGTCTTTCAACAACAGATTGAAACTATTCTCACAGTTGTCCTCATTTTCTATCATCCACTGTACAGAACCAAATGATAAAAACTGCACCTTTGAGCGATGTGCTTCCAAACAGTTTTTAGTTCCAGAAGCAATGCACAAAAACACTTCCCATGATTTTCATGCTCTTACGATCAATCGCGCTGCGTCTCTCCTTCCCCGCAGGCCTCTCATTTCTGGTGTCAAGCACCAGCGGGCCCAGCGTAGATCCTTGCGGCACATCATATACGATATCACGGATCTCTAAACTACAATCAAAACAACTAACAAATAATTTTCCACCTGTAAAATAAAACTGAACCCAATGTAAGGCACTGCCGAGAGGCCCACCCCTTGACTAAGGTGATTTATTAGAATATGCTGCACTGAGGTCTAGTAGAGCAAGAACAGGTACATGGCCTCTGTCTGCATTAACCTCTGTGTTATCTGCTGCCCCAAGCAGAGCAGTTCCTGTATTCTGCGATTTGTTCTAAAACCTGACTGAAACATATCAAGAACAGGATATTTATTTAAGTAGTCATTTCATTGCTAAGAATTTGACTTAAAAAGGCAGGTTAGAAGTAGGTCTAAAGTTATCAAGTACACAGGAGTCAAGATTATTTTTCTTAAGCAGGTGTTTAACAACTGCAGTCCCTAGGCAATCTGGGAAGACCCTGGTAGTTCACTTATGTCGACTAAGCCATCAATTAGCACCTCCAAGATTTGTTTGAAAAAGCCTGTTGGCACTCGGTCAAGGACGCAAGTGGAAAGTTAGGGTTGAGAAACTATTCTTCTGCGGAGTTCAGGAAAACCTACTTCAGTGAAGGAATCTAATTCTTTACAAAGAGCATGCTGGGGTTCAGTAGGATTCATTTTGAAGGGTTGTATTACATTATTTCTCATATCATTTAGTTTGTTTTTTAACCCTTTCGTCCCTGACATCCTATTCCTTGTACATATATATGCAGCCGTTTATGTAAAGCACAGGTACGTTTGCAACTGTTGCGACTATTAGTGCAGACTGGAGAGACTGGCATACAGTCCACGAAACACAGAAGTGAAAATGGATGCTTCCGGACTGCGCGCACCACTTTCAATTTTATTTCTTCAAGAAGATTGAAGTATTTGGCAGCTATTTTATAAGAATAGTGATATTTCTTTTGTTTTTTCATTTTTGAGCTTCCAAGACACCCAAAAGATAGAATATCTCACAAAATCATTCTGCCAATAAAAACAGAAAATCCAGGGCCGAAAGGGTTAAAAATGTGGCAAAAGCCTCACAAGGTTCACTAAAAATTGCATTTAATGAACTGGGTTTTGAAGACGATCAGTTGTTGAGAATTAAAACCTTGGATTTCCAGCGTTATCATTTATAATTTTAGAAACTAAGGCTGCCTCTCAAAATGGACTGCTTTGTTATATCCAGCTACACTATGTACAGGTTGGGCCATTTATATGGATACACCTTAATAAAATGGGAATGGTTGGTG
>JANRMT010062846.1:27808405-27836454 GCA_026402145.1 Polypterus bichir lapradei | reverse complement strand
CTGCCGTTCTTTCTTGTATTCTGTAAGTGCCTTGAGCATGGGAAAGGCGCTATATAAATAAAAGGTATTATTATTATTATACTGTATGTGCCTTTAATATTTCACAGTGGACTGTCCAATAACGCTCAGCCCTATGGAATTTTCTCTTCAAGATTCGACACTCTGTGTGTTTTCCAAGGTATTTTAGTGCTAAAGGATTTCTTAACAATTTTTTCAGAAGCCACTATGTTGGCTGCAGCTCTCAGCTTAGAAAAAAATATTATGGGAAATTTGTTTAGCTGATGGTTAAATAAAAAAGAGCTCTAGCAGACTCCTTTTCTAAAGTGGTCTCAAACATGACCCATAATGCATTTTGCTTCTCCTAACCTTCTGCTAAACTCCTGCTTAATTAGACACAATTAAAAGTACTACTACTTTCCCTCCTGAGCTAATTTATAACATAGTGTCACAGACTCCACAAAGAGCCATAGCAAGGTTTGGGGCAGCCACCTGTATATTCATTTCCTGACTGCAAAAGTTCCAAAAATAAATGACAGCACTGATGTGCACAAACTGGAGTCCAAAACAGAACGAAAGGTGGAGGCTTTTAAAGGTCAGGATAGGAAGTGACATCAAAGGGGCCGGGATCGGAAGGGTCTTCAGCCATAGGCTCGAGCCCGGACGTGACATCAAGGGGGCCGGAGCCGGCAAGGTCTTCATCTACAGGTCCGGACCAGGAAGTGACGTCAACGGGGCCAGGTGGAACTTCTCGTGAATGGTCTGTAGGAAAACGAGAAAAAGAGTCAATGCACTGTGCCACATCCCGGTCGGATTCAGAATTGCCCTCATTCAAGCCCTTTAGCTGCCTCCCATGTGCACGTGTGTGACAATAGGTATAATGTTGGTCATGCTGTTTATTAAAAGCTTCAATTTTATATAATATTGTATAACACTTAAATTAAGCAATATTAGTCATGTTTAACTTACTGAAAAAAACTAAATTTACATATGTCACTACTGGGCCCAGTTGACTCTCTGCTCCAATTAGCTGTTAATTAATAAAAACGATTCATGAATAACATTTCAGAGCCTGAAATATGAAATGGATGCCAGAGATGAGCCAGAGAGAGAGAGAAACAGACACCAGAGAAAAGACAATCATATTGTTTGTATTGTTCCTGATGTCACCAGACTTTATGATGGACATATGTTAGTTGTCTTTGTTCAGGTTTTTTTTTTTTTTATTCATAAAGTACAAGAAAACAGCAAACCTGCCGAAAAACTGAAAGTAGTCAAGTGGAACGTGCTCATGGATAGCGAACTGAACTATGAAGCAGCAGTGCTAACAACTGCACCGACATGCCCCCCACGAGAGTCTAATTAGTGCTGCAGGTTATAATTTATACAAGAACTACATCTTCATTTTGCGCCTGTTGACATGATCATCAGGCTTTGAATATTTCCAATTATTTTAGGAGATGAGACCATAACCTTGAAAACTGGAGCGTCGTCTAAATGAGTGCAAAAGCTAAATGTTCATGGAGTTGTCAGTTTTATTATTCCTGCCGTTTTGCTCTGTATTAAAGTCCTGATTAGCTTGGTTAGCTTAGTTTGGGCTGGAAGGTGATGTACAAAATAAAGACTGATTGATAGTAAATGTCGTTCCCTTAGAATGCATCAGTCAACTTCACAGGATGCTGATTTTCTTTTTCATTTCAGAAATTCTGTGATCAGGACACGCTAAATGTGTTTAAGAGGGACTAATTGCTCAAAGCACCTAATGGCTCAATAACTGCTTAGTTGTAAAAGAATACACACAACAAAGTGAAAGGTTTGGGAATCCACCCCGTATACTTGAAAAAAGGTTGGTTTCGGTTGGTCTTTAAAGACATGAGCTCAAAACAGAACTGAGGAAAAAACAAAAATGGCTGCCGTATATATTTGGTAGACGGGGAGTGATGCAATGGGAGAATGGTATTCTGGGAACCGGAAATGACATCCGAAGGAGGTGGGCTTTTGAGGACCGGAAGAGGATGTGATGTTGGCTGTCTTCTGAGGACCGGAAATGGTGTTAGGATGAGGGTTCTTCTGCTGATCTTCAAGGAATGAGGAGAAAAACGTAGAGAGCAGTGCCAACCCCTGGTCTGGTGGGAACATATGCTCATTTGAGCCCATAAAGTGTCTCCCAAGCGCATGTGTGTGGCACAGTCCATTGCTTATTTGCATTGAAAGTGATCTTAATGTATATTTAGAACAAGGAAAGGGGGACCACCTAAGAAGGGTGACCAGAGGATGTGCTCCAACTATAGGGGGATCACACTCCTCAGCATCCCCGGTAAGGTCTATTCAGGGGTGCTGGAGAAGAGAGTTCAGTCGATGGTCAAATCTCAGATTCATGAGGAACAATGCGAATTCTGTCCTGGCTGTGGAACACTGGACCAGCTCTACACCCTGGCCAGGATCCTGGAGTGGGTATAGGAGTTTGCCCAACCAGTCCACATGTGTTTTGTGGATTTGGCATTCGACTGTGTCCCTCGAAACATCCTGTGGAGTGTGCTTCAAGAGTATGGGGCACAAGGCTCGTTGTTACGAGCCAATTCAGTTCCTGTGCAGGAGGAGCAGGAGCTTGGTCCGCATTGCCGGTAATAAGTCAAACTCGTTTCCTGTTGAGTTTGGACTCCTCCAGGGCTGCCCTTTGTCACCGATTCTGTTCATAAGTTTTATGGACAGAATTTCAAGGCGCAGCCAAGGAGCCAGAGGGGGTTTGATTCGGTGACCTCAGAATCTCGTCTCTGTTGTTTGCGGATGACGTGGTTCTGTTGGCTTCATCGGACAGTGACCTCCAGCTCTCACTGGAGCGGTTCGCAGCCGAGTGTGAAGCGGCGGGGATGAGAGTCAGCACCTCTAAATCAGAGGCCATGGTTCTTTGCCGGAAAATTGTGGAATCTCTCTCCGGGTTGGGAACACATTACTGCCTCAAGTAGAGGAGTTCAAGTATCTCGGGGTCTTGTTCATGAGTGAGGGAAGAATGGAGCAGGAGGCTGACAGACGGATCGGTGTGGCATCTGTTGTCGTGAAGAGAGAGCTGAGCCAAAAGGCGAGGCTGTCGATTTACCAGTCGATCTACATTCCTACCCTCACCTATGGCCACAAGCTTTTGGTAGTGACCGAAAAAGCAAGATCACGGACACAAGCGGCCGAAATGAGTTTTCTCCGCTGGGTGGCTGGAGTTTTCCTTAGAGATAGGGTGAGGAGTTCAGTTATCTGGGAGAGACTTGGAGTAGACTCGCTGCTCCTCCGCATTGAGAGGAGTCAGTTGAGGTGGTTCGGGCATCTGGTCAGGATGCCCCCTGGACGCCTCACTGGGGTCGTGTTCCAGGCATGTCCCACTGGGAGAAGGCCACGGGGCAGACCCAGGACACGCTGGAGGGATTATATCTCCCGGCTGGCCTGGGAACGCCTCGGGGTCCTGCCAGATGAGCTGGAGGAGGTGGCTGGGGAGAGGGAGGTCTGGGCTTCCCTGCTTAGGCTGCTGCCCCCGTGACCCGACCTCAGATAAGCGGTGGACAATGGATGGATGGATAGAACAAGGAAGTGGCTGCACGTCTGTTGACCAAGCTGTGGTTGTGGGGTGGACTCCAGTTCTGGAAAACGGTGTGAGACCACTAATCTCGCCTGCATTTTCTTCTTTTTTTTTTGGAGTACTAGAACATTATAGCCTGTGTTAGGCCTAAGATCAAGAAATGTTGCAGCCCATCATACTGAGTCCTAGCAACTCCTAGAGCTGCTGCAATCAATAACAGGGCTATAGGTGGCAGTAAGATGGTCAGGCCCGTCCAGATGTTCATTTCAAGGTGTTAACATTTGAATAGATAGATAGATAGACAGCAGGTCCATCTTGTCGTATCCTAAAAAGGAACATGCCGTTAGACATTGTTTGAGAATTATTCATTGTTCTATTTCTGAGTTTTAAAAATAAACACTAACAGGATGACTCAGCATCTCGTAGGCAGTAAAGAGGAGAAATTCAGTCAGTTTTTCAAAGACTGGAACAAATTCATTGGCTTTAATTTGTAGCAGTGCTACATGATTAATGTCGTCGTAAATGTATTTTGTGCTGAGTCCCGTCTTTTGTTTGGTTCTGTCAATCCCATCACCTGCATCCGGTCATTCGCTATTTAAATGAAAGGACAGAAAGGAAAAAAAAAAATCCTATTCTACTAGACCGCCAATTCACTACAGAGACAGGAGAAAACACCGATTCAAATCATTCACACATTTGTCTAACTGCCACTTTCAATGCCTGACAGCAACATCTTTGCACCGCAAAACCCTAAGGTTCCGGATTGCGCCACGTACCTAGGATAAGCACGGTGAGACTGTTTGTTGTTGTTTGAGGAGAGGAGCAAGCCATCATTTTCATCCATGTAATTTCCGTAGGACAATTTTTCCAGCTGAACCAGGTTAACAAACATTATCCATTTTCCATTAAATCTTCTTGACTTTTATGTGCGTTTCGTTCTTTCTGTGTTTCTTACTGAGTTCGTGTTCAGTGTGGGGCCAAGGGAGGGTTCCATCCATCCATCCATTATCCAACCCGCTATATCCTAACCACAGGGTCACGGGGGTCTGCTGGAGCCAATCTCAGCCAGCACAGGGCGCAAAGCAGGGAACAAACCCTGGGCAGGGTGCCAGCCCACTGCAGGGCAAGGGAGGGTTTGTATTGTATATTAACTTTGTGCTGAACTTTTTCTTTTTATTATTACTTGGGTTGAATGTTATGTCGGGGTTGGTTGGGGTATGATATATATATATATGTTTTTTGGCTTATTTTTGATCATCGATTGGGGGAGGTTTATTTGGAAGACGTACAGCTTGTCGGGTCTAACGTCCTCAACTTGCCAAGCCAGGGGTCTTGGTGGTGTAGCTGCCGGTTTTGGAGAGGGAGTCGGCTGTTACAAATTTAAGTAATGCACTTGCATCTCCTTCATTAGTCTCCAGACCCTCTTCTGCTTTTACCACTCTGTCTGATCGAATCAGATGAAAACTAACATGCATTACATAGCATACGAAAGACGTTTAAGCAGGTTCTCTGCAATCAACAAATGCCACAGTACCAAAACAGTCTGCGACTCACTTCAAGCTGATCACAAATACAGGTATAATTTCAGATTGACTGTATCACATAGGAATTTGGAGAAATGTGAGATGAACTTTTCTTGAATTTAGTGTGTTTAACCACTTAATGGTGCTGACACATTGCATTACTTCAGTTGAGGGAAAAATGTATTGCTGCTAATTTTCCTTTGTACTCAAAATCTGATGCTTCATATTTCAGTGTCCAATAATAGTCAGCCAGCACTGATGGATTCCATTTGCCTTAATAGCACTTTTTCATCATTGTAATGTCCTGATGAAACCATGTTTGTCAGTGACCTCACCAAGAAAAAGGTAGGGAAGAAGTCCAAGTGTGAAAGCAGAAAATGAACCATCAGCAACATGACGCGCTTTCATTTTGTATGCTTGGAGCATGTTGTCAACCAGCTACAGTAGTTTGGTGTTGCCAAGAAAATTCTCAACAACATCCGTGAATGCTGTCCATGTTTGTCATTGATGACGTGTCTGATCTGTGGACCAACAGAAATGCCTTTCTTAGCTGTTATCAGTTATATGTGGAAACATCTGCCTCAAATAACGACCTCCTTATGGCAGCTAATTCTGGTTTAATCATTGTTCTCATTGTTCTCATTCTCATAATCATTATTCTCATCGTTTTTGATCTGAGTGTGGCATTTGACACTCTGCTCAACAGATTATCTTCGATTGGGATTACCCACACTCCACTAGATTGGTTCAGATCGTATCTCTTAGGCTGCACTCAGTTCATTCAGCTTAAAACTTTCCCATCCCAACCCAGCACTGTTATTTCAGGTATGCCCACTCCTCTTCATTATTTATGTCCTTCCCCTCGGCAATATATTTCATAAATAAAACATTAACTTCCACTGTTACGCTGATGACACCCAGCTTTACCTCACAAGCAAATCTACTTTTTTCTTTCCACCCTGCTCGCTTATTGACTGAATAGCAGAAATCAAATCCTGGTTTTCTTCAAATTTTCTTAAATTAAATAGTGACAAAACTGAGGTTCGCCTCATTGGTACAAAATCAACATTATCCAAAACTGGCCATTTTTCATTTGTTATTGATAACTCCTCTGTCTCCCCTTCCCCACAGGTTAAGAGTCTGGGTGTCATCCTTGACAGTACTTTATCCTTTCAGTCCCACATCAATAACATCTCCCGGTCCCATATTTCCACCTGCGTAACATTAATCGTATTCGCCCCTCCCTCACTCCCCACACCACTGCTGTCCTTGTTCATAGTCTTGTCACTTCTCATCTGGATCATTTCAGGTCCCTTTTCGTTGGTCTTTCTCGCAAATCTCTTTATAAGCTTCAACTGTTCCAGAATTCAGCTGCCCACATCATTACTAGAACCCCCTCTATTTATCATATCACTCCCGTCGTGCAGCAGCTTCATTGGCTTCCGGTTCAGTTCCGAATTCATTTCAAAATTCTCCTGTTAACATTCAAGGCGATTGCCAGGGATGGCTGGGGTGGCGACCCGGCCGGGACACCCAGGAGGACCGGAGGAGGGCTTGCGCCTTCCCCAGACCATGTGGGGGCGACCACCCTGGTACCTTTGGGGGCCATGGGTACAGAGCTTTGAAGCTCCACCCTATAGGGGCCCGTGGTCACCGCCAGGGGGCGCCCCAATGCCTTGGAGACTCTGGACCTCAGCACTTCCACCACACCCGGAAGTGCTGGGGGGGAAGAAGAGCAGGGACACCTGGAGTGCTTCCGGGGGATGCAGCCGGCACTTCCGCCACACTGGGGCGTGTCGGTGGGAGGTTGCCGGAACCCACCTGGAGCACATCCGGGTGATAATAAAAGGGGCCGCCTCCCTTCAGACGATGGCAAGAGTCGGGAGCGGAGCTCTGGAGGAGGCAAGGAGGCGGCCTGAAGAGTAGGAAGGCACTGTGTTTGGGGACTTTAGGGGTGTGTGGTGCACTTGAACTGTAAATATAATGTATAATAAACGTGTTGTGGGTGTTACAAACGTGTCCACCTGTCTGTGCCCGGGCCGGCCATCACACGATCCACAACCTTGCCCCTCCATATCTGTCTGACCTCCTCCATGTTGCCATTCCCTCCTGCACCTTTAGATCCTCTTCTTCCATCCACTTGACTGTCCCCTTCGTCCGTCTTACCACTATGGGGAGCATTCAGTCGCTCTGCTCCCCAGCTTTGGAACTCGCTACCACCTGAGCTTAGAAATATTGAATCATTTTCACTTTTGAAATCTAAACTTAAAACTCATCTGTTTAAGACTGCTTTTTCTCTTTGATTATAATTGCTTTGTCTGATTCTAATTTTTGTATTTTTAGCTTTGTGTGTTTTATCTATTGTTCGGTCTCCTTGAGTGTTTATAAAGAAGCCTACAAATAAATAAAACGTATTATTATTATGTGATGGATGGCCGGGGATCGTGCCCTACTGGGAGGCCTGGAGATGCAGGGGACCAGGAGAGGGACAATTCATGGGTTGCATCGGGGCCACAGGCTTGGGGCTTAGAAGCTCAACTCTGTTGGGGTCTGTGGCCACCGCCAGGGGGCGCCTGGACAACTACAGAACCATGGTCTGTGGCACTTCCGGGCGCAGTGTAAAAGAGGCCGCCTCACTCCATTCGGAGAGCCCGAGTCGGGTGGCAGAGGATGGAGCTTGTGGGAGAGGAGTGGAGGCGGAAAAGGAAAAGAAAGGACTGTGAGTTTGGGCTGTTTGGTGCACTGTGCTGTGTGCCGGAAGAACTGCAAATAACGCGTGTGTGTGTTTGGGACATTCTGAGTCCATCTCTGTCTGTGTTCCGGGCATCTTTCACAATTATTAAATATCCCAATCCTTCGCCTGTCTCGTTCATCACTTTCACTAAAATTTTCATCAGTCGAAGTTTAATATAAAGAGGTGGTGAAAATATCTTTGTTGGGTTGACAAGCTAGTTTATGTGCCACACTTTTCAAGCGCTTATGGAGCAGCCAGTTCTTCTTAATGTAATGAAGCACTTTAGCATGGCTGTCTCATTTGTAATATCCAAGCTGCATTCAGAGCAGCAGTGCCACTACTTTTAGATCAGCACTCATGTTCTAGCTGTAGTTGTTGCACTGTATGTACATGTAATCTTATAACATGAAAGGAAAGCCTACAGTTAGGTGACTGCAATAAAATAGAACGGGATAGGCATTTGTTTAATTATTTTGTGAGCAGAAGTTCAAAATCCATAAGATATCAGAAATGTTCAGGAAACAAAATCTTCATGGTCCGTTGTTCTTCTACATCTGTTATGTCAGGCAGGCATGAGGCTTCAGAGGGCGACTGGACGACCAGGACATAGTCAAAGAAACATAGCAAGGGTCAGAGTCAGTAACACAACTATCACTAACCTACAGTCGAAGTGAGAAGGAGTTCAAAGCATAGAACATTTTTCATAAAAGTTTTCAAGAGATCTGGAATCAGTGTAGTCAGAGAGGGAAACTTACCCCGGATGACCTTTCACCCCATCGCTTCGTGACTGACAGGCCATCACCTCTAAGGACACGCCCACTCCCGGACAGCCCTGGCAACGGGAATTAAAAACAATGCTGTGAGAATGGCAGAGATATACAGTGATGGCCCATATCACAAAATCAAAAACTAAAAACGAAATATGTGTATATATAGCTATATTTCAAAAACAAATGAACCCAATGGATACCTTAGGGCATGAAATTCCCCAGCAGAAGCAAACTATCTTCAAAACAGGAGTCCCTGACATCAACATGGTCTCAGTATTCACTGCCATGCCAATGACTTACAGGATCTTCACACATCAGGGCTAACACTGATCTGCCATCTCATTCTTTGCTGGAATGTTTTCCTCATTTAAACACTTGGTTGGATGCTAATATTTTCTTAACCTGAATGCTAATGAGACTGAAGTGTTGTTAATTGGCCCCAAGTCAATTTCTCCCAAGATTTCAGACATTTATGGTGTGTTGGTTCAAATTTCACAAGCCAGGCATTGTGTTGAACTCATCATTCACCGTTTAGCCTCGTACAGTATAAGTTCACTTCACCAGCATTACTCGTTTTTGCCCGTTACATAATTGAAGAGATGTGGTACCACTTCTGCGTCTTTCATTATGTCTCACCTTGACTATTGTAGTTCTCTGTTTGCTGAGCTCCCTGTTATTGTAACAAATCCAGAATGCATCTGCTGCAGTCTCACACACACTGAGAGTACAGGACACATCCGTCATGCTCTTCACCATCTGCACTGGTGTTTCCAGATGTGGACAAACTTGTTGTTGCCCTTCCACGAGAAACGAAGAACTCACAATTGTCTCTGAAATAACTTGAAGCTGACCAAAGTCTTCGGCACCAATCCTTGTTTATTCCATATTTAACAAAAAATCAGACTTTGCTTTAGGGTTTTGATTTAACACAATTTTTTCAAATAATAACACAAATGAAAATGGCATGGACAAAAATGATGAGACCCTTAACCAAATATTTTGTTGCACAACCTTTAGAGGCAATCAGTGCAAAGAAGCGACTCCTGGAGCTCTCAATGAGACTCCTGCACTCATCTCAGGTCGTTTGGCCCACTCTTCCTGAGCAAACTGCTCCAGCTCTGTCCTCGTGACTCACTGGTACTTCTGGGCTATGAGGAAAGCACGACTCCCCGGGTCTTCCTGCAGTGTCTCCGGGCTGTGAAGCCAAACTCCAAATCCCATAATGCCCAGGGGGAATCTGGGGCACCGCTCTGCTGCAGGGAAGTGTCTTGGGAGAGGCAATGTCTAAACATAGTTGCCTTACCCCATCCTTCCCTTCTCGGGGCATCCCGGTCGGGTTGAGCTGCTGGCCGTCCCTTACAACCTTGAGCTTGGAGTTCTGCTTGAATCTCTTTGGAAGTGGTCCTTGGCTTTTTATCTGCCACACTCACTATCCTTCTGCCCATCCTGGAGTTGATTTTTCATCCAGGGTGGTTGGCTACAATCCATCCATCCAACCATCCATTATCCAACCCGCTATATCATAACACAGGGTCACGGGGGTCATCTGGAGCCAATCCCAGGCAAAACAGGGCACAAGGCAGGAACAAATCCTGGGCAGGGCGACAGCCCACCGCAGGGCACACACAAACACACCAACACCCACACACTAGTGACAATTTAGGATTGCCAATGCAGACACAAGGAGAACATGCAGACTTCATGCAGGGAGGACCTGGGAAGTGAACCCAGGTCTCCTTACTGTGAGGCAGTAGCGCTACCACTGTGCCACCGTGCCGCCTGGCTACAATCCAATGGACCTTAAATTTCTTAATAATATTTGCAACTTTTGTCGAAGGAACATTAAGCTGATTGTAGATGGTCTTATAACCTTTGCCATTCACATGCTTGTCTATAATGTTCTTGCTGATCTCCTCAGACAACTCGCTCCTTTGCTTCTCTGGTCCATGTTCAATGTGGGACACACAATGACACCAAACAGTAGAGCGACTACTGGTCTCCATTTAAATCGGCTGAATGTCTGATTACATAATTGGAGACGGGTGAGTTACAAATTAAAGTAAACAGCTAGATGATTGAAAAATCGCTCAAATCCAATTATTTAGGAACTTTTCTAGGGTTACCAACAAATGTGTCGAGGCCAATTGCTTTGTTAATGAGTAATACTGTACTTGGTCTCCTTTTGTACTTGCCTTGCTTTATTCAGTGACATATCAAAGGCATGCAGACGTAAGTGGGACACCTGCTTTTCATTTTATCACTTTTCAGGAGGCATACGACACTTTTTCAATGAGCTCTAAGGGAACCAAAACGTTTGTCAACATTTGTATCAAATATAAACTTGCACTCATTAGAACAATCTAGACGGGAACAGGCCACTCAGCTCAAAAAAGTTCCCTGTTCCTGTCCACTTAATTCTTCTAAAATAACATCAAATCTGCTTTTTAAAGTCCCTAAAATCTTACTGTCTACCACACTACTCGGTCACTTATTTCACGTATCTGCTGTTCTCTGTGTAAAGAAAAACCTCCTAATGTTTGTGCAAAATGTACCCTCAACAAGTTTCCAACTGTGTCCCCGTGTTCTTGATAAACTCATTTTAAAATAACAGTCTCGATCCACTGTACTAACTGCCTTTATAATTTCAAACACTTTAGTCAGGTCTCCTCTTAATGTTCTTTTTCTTAAACTGTAAAGGCTCAGCTCTTTTAGTCTTTCTTTATAATTCATCCCGTGTAGCCCTGGAATCAGCCTAGTCGCTCTTCTCTGGACCTTTTCTAGTGCTGCTATGTCCTTTTTGTAGCCTGGAGACCAAAACTGCACACAGTATTGCAGATGAGGCCTCACCAGTGCATTATAAAGGCTGAGCAGAACCTCCTTGGACTCGTACTCCACACATCAAGGCGCTATATAACCTGACATTCTGTTAGCCTTCTTAATGGCTTCTGAACGCTGTCTGGCAGATGATAGCTTAGAGTCCACTTCAACTCCTAAATCCTTCTCATAAGGTGTACTCTTGATTTTCAGACCTCCCATTGTGTATTCAAACCTAACATTTTTACTTCCTACATGTAACACTTTACATTTACTGACATTAAATTTCATCTGCCACAAATCTGCCCAAGCCTGTATGCTGTTCCAGTTCCTCTGTCATGATTCAACGGATTTCAGATATTCTGCCAAGCCGCCTAACTTGGTATCATCTGCAGACTTAACCAGCTTGTTCCTTATATTCCTAATCATATCATTTATATATATTAAAATAGCAGCGGCCCTAGCACTGAGGTCATGAGGTTGCTGGAAAGGGGTGTGTGGCGCTCCCGATATCTGTGCAAAAGGACGAAGGTCCAAGTCTTTAGAGTCCTGGTGCTTCCTGTCTTGCTATATGGTTTGCGAGACATGGATGCTATCCAGTGACCTGAGACAAAGACTGGACTCCTTTGGTACTGTGCCACTCCAGGAAATCCTTGGGTACCGTTGGTTTGACTTTGTGTTGCTCATGGAGTCCCGAATGAGGCACATTACCTGCATTGTGAGGGACAGTCAGTTACGGCACTACGGTCATGTGGCACGTTTCCCCGAGGGTGATCCGGCTCGTAAGACCCTCATTGTTGGAACCCGAGCGGCTGGACCAGGCCAAGGGGTCACCCACGTAACACCAGGCTGCGTCAGATAGAGGGTCATTTCCAGAGGGTGGGACTGCCCTGGGGGTTGCAAACCGGGATCCCGAGTTGTTTCGTCGTGTAGTGGGTGTGGCAACGCACTGTACCAGTACATGCTCCCCAACTTGACTTGACTAGCACTGACCCCTATGGCTCACCACTCTTAACGTCGGCCAATTCCGATAAGGTTCCTCACACCATAACCCTCTGCTTCCTGTGTCTGAGCCAATTCTGCACCCATCTACAAACATCACCCTGAACTCCCACTCCTTTTAGTTTGATGCCCAACCTCTCATGTGGCACCTTATCAAATGCTTTCTGAAAGTCAAGATAAATAATATCATATGCTCCACTTTGATCAAATCCTTTTGTTGCCTCCTCATAGTAAAACACGACCTCCCTCTTCTGAACCCATGCTGACTGTTCAGTCATGACTTACGAGGTTTTACGTGGTCAGGCTCCATCATAGAGTATTTTGCCCAGCCGCTTTGTCACTAGACTCCTCCATATGGTCATAGGTTCTCTGGCTCCTAATGGTATCAGAGATCAAGCCTCCTTCCTGGGATGACAGATCATTCAGTATCATGGCCCCCAGTATCTGAAACTCCTTGACCGCTCTTCACGTTCTACTTTCAAAACTAGTTTGAGAACTTTTCTGTTTAAACAAAATCATTCTTTAGTTTCAGATTTTTAACACTTACAGGATTTGACCTTAGTATTTTTTTGGCTTAGCATTTCTATTTTGTTATTATTATTTGTTTACGGCTTCTTATGTTTTAAAAACTGCGTAAAAGTGTCCTTGACTTATGAATAAATGTTATCATTATTGTTATTATTATTATGCCGCTTCTCTAGACGTGTCACCCTGTCTTAATGGACATTTGGATTTGTCAGCTTAGGCAAGCTGATGCTGAAATAAGACTTAGTGAAATGAACACAGTCCAGTGCTTTTAGAATTTGAAGATGCTGACAGATGTGAGTTTTAAGGAAATTTGCTAACCCTCCCCTTCCGCTCCAAATTTTTTAAATTGCCATCTTTGTGATTAGAGGTTTTTAAAATGAGTTTTATTCTTGTTAATACCAGATGAAAGCAGTGTAAAAGCAGGCTGGCCTCTGTCTCCGACTGCCCAGTTAGCTGACATATTAATTAATTGCTGTCAACACACACTTGTCAAGTCGGGAATAAGCTGGGCTCGGATTTTTTAGAAATTGCAGAGGTGGCTGGAGACCAGCTCATCTCTCTTGATCTACCTGGACAGCTGGAGTGAAATGCTCAATGAGTCGTGGCTGCTCTGCAAGCCGTGGTTACTAATACCTCTGCCTGAAGTGCCGAGCGTCTGCTAAGGGGCATCCACAATCGCCTTCTTAGCCTCTGGCAAGCCTTCTGTAAGAAAATGCTACTTAACCCTTCTGCCCGTCTTCTTCTCTTTGGAGGAAGGAGTTTCAGCACAGTGAGCGCTGATGTAAATGTGCTGGACAGAGCCCAGGGGGGCCATCCAAATTAGGGAACCGTGTTTAGAAAAAGGAAGCATTGACCGAGCTGGCACCAAAATACCCTTCAGCGTTAAACTGACACAGTAAGTTGCTTCAATATTGACATTAATTGGCTAATTAATAAATAGTGCTCTGAGTTGTGTGGTTTACAGGAGCTTATGTGAAGACTGTCACACACAGCGCGCTGGCCAAAAACAGAGCCGTTCAGGAGAAAATATGACACCCTCCCTCTGACGGCCTGAAATGGACTGCTTAGGCTGGGATGCCGTATCAAAATCTGTTCAATCCCACTTTTATTTTAGATAGTCGCAGAGCTTTCAGGGGATTCTACTGAACAAAATAGCAAGGCCTCAATCATTGAAAATAATTGTGACTGCTAGACACAGCGGGGAAAAAAAAGTGTTGGAAAATCCTAGGAGCTCTGGGTATTAATAGTTAGCTTCCCCTACAGGCATTCAGTCAGGGCGATGAGATGAATATTGCATGGCACAGTCTGGTGGGGTCCTCTGGGCCGCTTACTCAGATCTCATCCTCCAGATCGCAACGTTCATGGACCCCAAGTTAAGAATGATCGACGCCATACTGAGCTTAGCAATTATTTGTGCCAATTACCAAAGCTTTCAATTTTCAAAAATGATAAAAGCTCTAAAGGGAGAGAAGATCAGTAAAACCTCTGGCCATAATACAACAGCACTGTTTCTTAAGATTTAAAGCTTTATTATCAAACTATATTTAAAAATATGAACAAAAACCCAAAAATCCTAAAAGAATGAATAAAGGCTGTCAGGAGCTCCTGGCTCAAAATACAACAACACACACACAAAAAATGAGGCTAACAAAATATAAAAAGGAGCAAACAAAGGAGTGCTAACAGCCGCACCCCATGAAACCAAAAAAAGTGCTACAGGCACATTGATGGCAGTCAACCAGTGACAGACCTGACAGATGAAGGGACATATGAAACACCGCACTGAAAGCGAAAAGGAAACGGAGACATCTGTAGCCATTCTGTCGACCAGGAACATTTGCTATATGGGCATCTGTACGAGACAGGGAGAGCAGCCAAGATAGCAGCAGAAATGTGCAACTACAAGCTCTCTCCACTGGAGTTTGGTGAAACAGTCGGGTCAATGACTACTCAGGACAGGTGAACTACTACTATATTCCAATCATGAAGAGGAGAAGGTGGTCCCCCTAAAAATGAAGACGTGGCCTTCATGCTGGGAATGGTGGTGCAACCAGAAGGCACTCATTGGGTGGGAAGACAAGGGACTCAGATTTATCACTTCTTCTTTTAACACCAAAAAGAGGAAACTAAATTTAAACGTGGTTCTATACTGTAGCGGTACTACTGGAGAATGAAACTTCAACTCCCAGCAGTCCCTGCAGTGGCTCTGATTGGTCGCCAGCTGAGGGTGCAGGGGCTGCTGGGGACAAGGAGGCTGACACGACATTTGAAAAGGGGGCCTGTTATACAGAGAGGGAAGTCTTTTGTGTTTCGTGTCTGGAGTTGCCTGTCTGTTTGCCTACCCGTTTTTGATACTTGTGGATTCTTGTTTTGTTCTGGGTTGTCTCCTGTTTTGGGTGTATGGACTGTCTGATTGTTGTCCTGTGAAGAAAGGAGCGCTCCTGGAAATATCGGTAGGACTGATCTTTACATTCATATACAGCGTGCTGATCTCTGGACTATCTACCTCCATCAGTTGCCGTTTTCATGGTCTTCATATTGTGCGGTCTTTGTTAGTAATTTTTGGTTGCTTAATTTGTGTTTATTGTAATCGTCGTAAAGGGAACTGGGGTTGGATCATTGTAGTCTGTGTAGTGATTTGTCGTTATTTATTGGTTACTACATTCTGCCATTTCTGTTTTACTGCTGTTTGACTCTGTGGAGTGTGTGTGAGTCGGTGTATTCCTAGGATCCCCAGCAAAAAAAAAAAAAAAAATCACTGTCATATCGATGGTGTGAATCTTAGCTGTTTTTTTAGTCCGCTACAGTGCTATACTCCTCAGAACGACAGCAGTGAACAGATAAAAAGACCGAAGAGCCGAAGGACATTCAAGACAACCTCAGGAACAGAGATATAAACATCCAGAAAGGAGATTTCAGCACCAGAGAGGGAGCACACAATACAGGCTATGAAGACATCATGGATACACACAGGCCAGGTGAGATGTTTGCAGACACCTGTGCTATGCTCGGGGCCAGCATCAGCATCATAGGCCCCTGTTTTGATAGCAAAACAAAAACATACATCAATACCAGAAACATTGCGGGCACCTGTGCTCCTGGGGCCCTCGGCCATTATGCCCATACGTTAAGACAGCCCTGGATATGCTCAGCTTTGTGAATGGCAGAAGCAGCTTCCCGCATTTCCATTTTGCATGCCTTATATTAGTCTATTACAGTGTTCTTGAATAAAATACAATACTTATGAAAACTTTTCTATATAAATACACTTTATTGAGTTATACCCAGAAACAAACACGTATAACCATACAGTTAGGTCCATAAATATTTGGACAGAGATAACTTTTTTCTAATTTTGGTTCTGTACATTACCACAATGAATTTTAAATGAAACAACTCAGATGCAGTTCAAGTAAAGACTTTCAGCTTTAATTCAGTGAGTTTAACAAAAAGATTGCATAAAAATGTGAGGCAACTAAAGCATTTTTAACACAATCCCTTTATTTCAGGGGCTCAAAAGTAATTGGACAAATTAAATAACTGGAAATAAAATGTTCATTTCTAATACTTGGTTGAAAACCCTTTGCTGGCAATGACAGCCTGAAGTCTTGAACTCATGCACATCACCAGATGCTGGGTTTCCTCCTTTTTAATGCTCTGCCAGGCCTTTACTGCAGCGGTTTTCAGTTGCTGTTTGTTTGTAGGCCTTTCGGTCCGAGGTTTAGTGTTCAACAAGTGAAATGCATGCTCAGTTGGGTTAAGATCAGGTGACTGACTTGGCCATTCAAGAATTTTCCACTTCTTTGCTTTAATAAACTCCTGGGTTGCTTTGACTGTATGTTTTGGGTCATTGTCCATCTGTATCATGAAACGCCGCCCAATCAATTTGACTGCATTTAGCTGGATTTGAGCAGACAGTATGTCTCTGAACACCTCAGAATTCATTCGGCTGCTTCTGTCCTGTGTCACATCATCAATAAACACTAGTGTCCCAGTGCCACTGGCAGCCATCACACTGCCTCCATCGTGTTTTACAGATGATGTGGTATGCTGTGGATAATGAGCTGTTCCACGCCTTCTCCATACTTTTTTCTTGCCATCATTCTGGTAGAGGTTGATCTTGGTTTCATCTGTCCAAAGAATGTTTTTCCAGAACTGTGCTGGCTTTTTTAAAGTCCAATCTAGCCTTTCTATCCTTGAGGCTTATGAGTGGCTTGCACCTTACAGCGCACCCTCTGTATTTACTTTCATGCAGTCTTCTCTTTATGGTAGACTTGGATATCGATACGCCTACCCCCTGGAGAGTGTTGTTCACTTGGTTGGCTGTTGTGAACGGGTTTCTCTTCATCATGGAAATGATTCTGTGATCCACCACTGTTGTCATCCGCGGACGTCAAGGTCTTTTTGCGTTGCCGAGTTCACCACTGCTTGCTTTCTTTCTCAGGATGTACCAAACTGTAGATTTTGCCACTCGTAATATTGTAGCAATTTCTCGGATGGGTTTTTTCAGTTTTCGTAGCTTAAGGATGGCTTCTTTCACCTGCATGGAGAGCTCCTTTGACCGCATGTTTTCTGTTCACAGCAAAATCTTCCACATGCAAGCACCACACCTCAAATCAACTCCAGGCCTTTTATCTGCTTAATTGATAATGACATAACGACGGACTTGCCCACACCTGCCCATGAAATAGCCTTTGAGTCAATTGTCCAATTACTTTTGAGCCTCTGAAATGAAGGGATTGTGTTAAAAAATCCTTTAGTTGCCTCACATTTTTATGCAATCTTTTTGTTCAACCCACTGAATTAAAGCTGACAGTCTGCACTTCAACTGCATCTGAGTTGTTTCATTTAAAATTCATTGTGGTAATGTACAGAACCAAAATTAGAAAAAAGTTAGAAAAAAGTTGTCTCTGTCCAAATATTTATGGACCTAACTGTATATGCTAATATCCACCTGGTCAAAAAAGAAATTAAATAGATGCGAGTATACATATAAATTACCGCTCTACTTCCAAGCGTGTGACACAAATTGTGCCCGTGGAACCAGCGTGTAGGTGAACTAACCTATTACGCTGCCGGTCAAGACGTCACATATTGCATGTCCAATGGGGAAAATATAAAATGGCCTCGCGAAGTACAACGTTTTCCTAAAAGCGAAGGCTTCATCGCGTGCTCGTGTCAGCGGGGGTGCAGCTTAAGCACAAGCAGGCAGACACAGACGGTACCTATTTGATTTTATGGTATTTTTTCCAAACACAAATAAATGACAACAAATTTGTGCAAAATCAACATTCGTAAAAATCCACTATTCGTGCTTATCTAAATACCGTATTCACATTCAGCTCTACCCCTACATTACAGGGAAAGGCAAAACATTTAATCTGGACCTAAACCAGATCAAGAATGTCACATAAAACCGAACTAACTCACGTTTACGTTCTTCACTTGCAAATACGTTACGTTAAGTTCTTAGAAAAATGAGCTTGTTCAATGAACGCACTCTTTTGCACTAGTTCATGCACAACACTGACCACATATGCATCAGCAAGACATTCAGGTGGATTCAGATCACCACCTGCTAACAGCGAAACTGAAACTGAAGCTGAGAAAATGTTCGACTGGCCAAGTTAGGAGGAAAGACAAGTTCAACAGGACGTTTCTCCAAGCCACCATAATGAGAGAGCAGTATACGATGGAGTTCTCAACAAGTTTCACATGTTACAGGAGTAAAGAGAAGAGGAAGACAATGCAATTATCAATAACCAATAGAAAAACATCAAAGACACCCTCAATACCACATGTGAAGAAGTCCTGGGATGAAAGAAGCAGCAACAGGAAGATCCAAGTAAGAAAAGAGAGGAAACCAGCCAGACAAGAACAACAAAAGCAGAGGCACGAGAAGATCAGCACACACACCGGAGTACTCACTGCCTGGGGACTGTCAGCACTGTGGATTACAACAGCGGCCATAGAGGAAGAGGAGGAGATCCTGATGAGGAGGTGGAGGTGGTTTAGTCACATGCTAAGAAAGTCAGGCACCAACATCACAAAACAGACCCTAACTTACTTGGAACCTGCAAGGGAATCATAAGCAAGGAAGACCAAGAAACCCTTGAAACAGAAATATTAATGCAAAAGTGAAAGAGTTGGGCCTGTGATGAGCGCAGCTGAATGGTCATCGATCGCCTGGGCTCCAGGAGATGCGGAGGGCCTAAGTGAAGGTGTATCTAAAATAGGCAACTTATGAGCAAACAACTCCACAATCAGGAAATCAGAAACCAAAAAATAGCGCAAAGAAAAGTCAAAAACCAGAAAAACTCCACAAAACAAATTACTTATAATGGTGATTCTCCACAACGCAATGTTATGTGTAGGGCTGGACCCTTTGCCTGGACTTAAATAGGCAGTGCGCGCTCTTCCAGCAGTGTGTCATGTTGGCCCCGATTCCTGAAGCTCTATTTTAAGGGGACAGGGCACATAATTAAATAGAGTAAAACATAATACATGAGTAAAACAACAAAACAATATTCACAACATTACATACAAAAGGACAAAAAAGAATGAATGAAATAATATACACATCAATAATATTTAAAGAAAAACAAAACGATTACAGAAAATGAAACTATACTTAAGCAAGGAGTGAAACCCTGGCTAAAACGCGACAAAGTCGAGTCAGTCAGAAATCTTAAAATCTGAAATCTTTAAAGAAGCGAAAGTCCAAATGTCAGAAAGTCTCAACACAATACTTACAAAAATGCCACATGGGAGACGAAAGTCAGAAGTAAACACCAATACAGCAGCAGCCATCCTGGGCTGTGTTTAGGGCTTTTAAATAGCGCCAGCTACAACATCAGGCGGTCCTGTCCCCTTAGTTCCAGGAAACCATAGTAACAGGATGCCAGCAAAAGGTAGGAAATGTAGTCAGATTAACTCAAAGCATCGTCCCCTGTGCCTCTTATTTGAGAACTGAAAACAAACTGGGGAAAGTAATTAAGGAAAAGCAGAGCAAATAGTGAAGAAAACCAAAATTGAAGATGCGCAGAGATTATCCATGGCTTCAAGGGGACATTTGGTTTAAAATACTGCAGAAAGAAAAAGCGATAAAGGCCTGACATGGTGGATGCGTTATGGAGCTCCAGGCGAAGATCAGAATCGATAGCTTTATAATTTCATGATGGTGTCTGGAAAGCGGGCAGCTCGGAGTGGTGTGTGAAAATAATGACCACAAAGCTGAGAAAGCTAAGACAAATGCCAGACCGGCTCAGGTGGATTCATATGCCAGAATACCAAGTACAGGGATTGTCATTCATGAACTGATAATCTGTAAAGGAGATAAAATTAAGGAGACGGGGTCATTGACTCTCCGGAGTGAACTAAAATGATAGAACGATATACTCAGCTCGGCAGGAGCCAAGTCTCCGTCTGCATTTGCGGTTCTGGGTGATCAGAGGACGCTGAAGAATGCACCCATCCAGGAGGAGTTTGGGAAATTAATGAAGTTCTCTCTGAAAGAAAAAAAAAGGAATTAATTTGCATGTACTGTATATTAAATGATTTTGTTTTCACACTGTAGTTCAGGGGGGCACAATGGTTTCAGTGCTACTTTACAGCTTTAGGGAGTTGGGTTCAAATCCCAGCCCAGTCCCACAGTCTCCCTGTGCTCTTGTTCTTTTTATTTTTTTTCATGTGTCAAAGATAAACAGAGATGTGACTGTTCATAGATAAGTGGACTGGCCTTTCCTAAAAAGCTGATTCCAGCCTGTAAACGATAAACCTGCACAAATAACTATAAAGAGTATTTTATTTTTCCAAAAGGGTTAAAATGATCCCTTCATCCATATTAAAGTCCACATTCCAGCCCACTCTAGTTTAGGGTCATGGGGAATAGATGCCAATTCTGATACCTTTCCGGAAAAACAATTTACAGCTGCTTATTCATTCATTTCTTTTTCCATTAGTAGTTAACCAGTTTAGGGTCACTGGGGCAGTCAAGTCAAGTCAAGTCAAGTCGGGGAGCATGCACTGGTATAGTGTGCTGCCGCACCCACTACACGACAAAACAACTCGGGATCCCGGTTTGCAGCCCCCCAGGCAGACATGCGGTCCAGTCCCACCATCCAGAAATGACCCTCTATCTGCCGCAGCCAAGTGTTACGTGGACGACCCCTTGGCCTGGTCCAGCCGATCGGGTCCCCAACAATGAGGATCTTATGAGCTGGATCACCTTCAGGGAATCTCACCACATGTCCGTAGTGCCGTAACAATGCAGGTAATGTGCCTCATTCAGAACTCTATGAGCAACCGCTCATTAGACACAAAGTCAAACCAATGGTACCCCAGGATTTTCTGGAGAGGCACACATGAGGGAGTCCAGTCTTCATCTCAGGTCACTGAATAGCGTCAATGTCTCGCAGCCATATAGCAAGACAATACAGGTAATGTGTCTCATTCGGGACTCCATGAGCAACCGCTCATTCGACACAAAGTTAAACCAACAGTACCCAAGGATTCCCTGAAGAGACACAGTACCAAAGGAGTCCAGTCTTCATCTCAGGTCACTGGATAGTGTCTATATAGCAAGATAGGAAGCACCAGGACTCTAAAGACTTGGACCTTCGTCCTTTTGCAGATATCGGGAGCGCCACACACCCTATCCAGCGACCTCATGACCCCCCATGCTCTCCCAATCCGTCTACTGACTTCATAGGAAGAGTCACCAGAGACATGAATGTCACTGCTGAGTTAAGTAAACCTCTCGACACGGTCAACACTCTCTCCGCAGACACACACACTGCTGATGGCCGTGCCCAAGAGGTCATTAAAGGCCTGGATGTTGGTTTTTATCCAGGACACTCGCAAGCCCAGACACTCAGACTCCTCGCTCAGTCTCTCGAGATCCACAATCAGAGCCTCCATTGACTCCGCAAAGATCACAGCATCATCAGCAATGTAAAGATCCATGAATCTTTCTTCACCAACAGATGCCCCACAGCCGCTGGACCCCACAACCTTGCCCAACACCCAGTCCATTCAAGCATTGAACAGAGTAGGTCAAGGCTATCATTAAGTGTAAAGCACCCTCACATGCCCAGAAATGGTTCACAGAACATCATACACAGATAGGGTACAAGGAAAAGAAAAACACAGGAACATGGGGAGAACATGCAAACTCTACATGCCTGAGATTAATACCCAGTTGCTAGGCCAAATCTTATCAGAATTGGCCAATGTTAAGAGTGGTGTTCCAGAGGGGTCAGTGCTAGGGCTGCTAATTTTAATATTTGTAAATAATTTGGATAGGAATATAAATAAGCGGGTTAGGTTTGCAGATGAAACCAAGCTTGGTAGATTGGCACATAATTGAGAATCTGTTGAATCATTACAGAGGGATTTGGATGGCATACAGGCTTGGGCAGACTTGTGGCTGATGAAATTTAATGTCAGTAAATGTAAAGAATTACATGGAGGAATAAAAATGTTAGGTCTGAATACAAAACAGGATGTCTGAAAATCGAGAGTACACTTTATGAGAAGGATTTAGGAGTCGTAGTGGACTCTAAGTTATCGACATCCAGACAATGTTCAGAAGCCATTAAGAAGGCTAACAGAATGTCAGGTTATATAGCGCCTTCACGTGTGCAGTACAAGTCCAAGGAGGTTATGCACAAGCTTTATAACGTACTGGTGAGACGTCATCTGGAGTACCATGTGCAGTTTGGGTCTCCAGGCTAAAAAAAGAAACAGTCGAGAGAAGAGCGACTAGGGAGAGTCCAGGGCTACAGGGGATGAGTTATGAGGAAAGATCAAAACAGCTAAAGAAGGTTAAGAGGAGATATGATCAAATGTGTGCAGCCTCACATTCATGCACTTTGACATCAGCAGTGGTAAGAACTGTGTGTGTACGTCTTGTGACAAAATTATGGGATTCTTGGAGACTTCTTCCAGCATCTTGTGCGCTCTGCTCTCAGGCTGAACTTACTGGTTCAGCCTGTCCTGGACAAGTTAGCAATGGTTTGAAATCTTAAACAATCTTTAAAGAGCTGAGCCTATAAAGTTTAAGCAAAAGAGAAAACCTGACTGAAGTGTTTAAAATTATGAAGGGAATTCGTCCAGTGGACCGAGACTGTAATTTTAAAATGACTTCATCAAGAGCATGGGGACGCAATTGGAAACTTGTTGTGGGTAAATTTCACACAAACGTTAGGAAGATTTTCCTTACACAGAGAACGATAGACACTTGGAATAAATGACCAAGGAGACAATAAGAGTTTAGGGGGTTCACCGACAAAAGCGCGATAGACATATGCTCCCCGACAAAACCACGACAGACAAATGCGCGCTGACAAAATCGCCACGACAAAATCGCGAGAGAGGCCAAGAGAGTGGGACGCCCTTGCTGCAATTCTTCCTACATATGCAGGGCGTGATCTTAAGGACTTTCTGCATGCCGTACTGATGGCATGCCGCGTCTCATAACATTGGCTTCTAAAATAAACATTATTATATATGCTTTAAGCTAGTAATTCATATTTAATGAAACTTTCGCGATTTTGTCTGCGCGATTTTGACGCCGCATTTTAATCGGCGCTCATATGTCTATCGCGGAAATGTCGGGTCACAGTTTAGGGACCTTTTGGAGGAGTTAAGTGGATAGGACTAGCAAGCTGTGTTGGGCTGAATGGCCTGTTCCTGTCTAAAACATTTTTTAAAAAATTGAGTAAATTATGTTTGTAAATATGAAGTGAACATTCTTACATTTACTGTTTATACAGTATCTGATGCTACTGACGTTAGTGTAGCTGTCTTTAGTTTCATTTCAGCAGGAGCATTCACTGTGGAGTCTGCCTGTCCTCCTAATGGCTTTTTTTCGGGGTGCTCTGTTTTTCCCCATACCCCGAATATCTCTGTGTAGTGATGTGTTGACTGGTCTCCGTAAACTGGCTGGGTATAAATCTAAACACTTGGTGTCCCATCCATGAATGGCTGCCTGGATTGTGTAAAAGAATTTTAAGCAAATGAAAAGTGATGCAGAGCCAAACCACCTGAACTTGATAAGTGGGATACAAAAGAGGCAGTGGACATCAGACCCTGAGGATTGTGGGTTCAAATTCTGCTACTGACCATGAGCAAGTCACTTGACCTGCGTGTGCTCCAATTGTAAAAACGAAAAGAAATGGAACCAATTGTACCATAAATGTCGTAAGTCATCTTGGATAAAGGTGTCATCCGAATAAGTAAATGTAAATAGAAAGATGGATGAAGAGTTATTTTCAAAAAATAGAAATTGGAACAATTTGGTATCTCCCTGAGTATTAAAGCAGCCTTTTGAAACAGGAGAGCGAAGTCTTTAACAGACGCACAGCTATTACCCTTAAACCATCTGTCCGTCCACCACTGAACCCACTTAAAGCAGTTCAGGGCTGCGCTGTCCAGACATGGGACACCAGTCTATCGCAGGGTAGATTCATTCACACACACATGCGCTCATACCATGTCAGCTTAGAGTCTCCAGCAGACTTACCATGCACACCTTTAGGATGGGGTGGCACGGTGGCGCAGTGGTAGAGCTGCTGCCTTGCAGTTAGGAGGTCCGGGTTCGCTTCCCAGGTCCTCCCTGCGTGGAGTTTGCATGTTCTCCCCGTGTCTGCGTGGGTTTCCTCCCACAGTATAAAGAAATGCAGGTAAATTGTGCTTAGTGTGTGTGCCCTGCCCAGGATTTCTTTCCTGCCTTGCGCCCTGTGTTGGCTGGGATTGGCTCCTGCAGACCCCCGTGACCCTGTGCTTGGATATAGCAGGTTGGATAATGACTGACTGACCTTTAGGATGAGACCTAAGAGGAAAAGCTGGACGGACGTGGGGAAAAGGTGCAAATGTCACTGAGGCAGTAATCAGTTGTAGGATTTGAACCCAGGACTATGCACTTGCAAGGAATCAGCATCAAATATCTCAACCTTAAATATCTTGTGAGGTGATAACTGCCGGCGCTTATGGGCTCTCTGCAGTTTTACCTAAAGATGCCGATTTGAAAATCGCTTTATAGAAGAGAAAACAATATTTTTAGACCCTCAGCATCAGGCATCTGAAAGTCTGTTGTTACACTTTTATAATATATTCTCTCTCATTTCCATCCTTGTTTTTGAAGCTTGTAAGTGATCGGAAATTATTTCTCAAAAGTTAATAACCCCCATTGTGAAGCAGTTAAGTGGGAAATAGATTGATGGAGCAGAAAGATTAGGATTTTCATTAAAGCTATTGAGATGAAGTGCTTGCGGCTCACATGAGGGCCCTGCTCCGCCATCTGGGAAATGACAATGTGTGCTCAATTTAAAGAGGAAAAATAGCTTTGAGAAGATGAATGAAGAATTGAAAGGAGTGTCTTCCGTCTGCCTTTCTTCTTTCACTGGCTGCACCAAGCTTGGTTTAATCGAATCTCATTTGGTATGCCAGCCATGATGTGCCCACCAGCAGCCAGTGTCCCTGAGCATGCATAAAACATATTGTGGGTGGTGGGAGAGGAGCCGAGCTGGCGGGGTGCCCTCACCCTAGGAAGAAGAACTGGTGCCATGCTTGATGCTTGGGTATGCTGTTTACTAATCAAAAAAAAAAAGGAAAGAAGGAAGGTGGGGGGCTTAAGTGAGGGAAACACATCTCTGTAGATGAAGATAATTCAAAACATCACATTTTCAGGTCCACTTAATCCAATTCAGGGTCACGCTCTGAGCCCCAGTGCCCACTCATACACAGCAGCCAATTTCGAGTTTCCCTTTAACCCATCCGGCACATTTTTTGCGGGTGTGAGAGAAAAAACTGGGGCATCAGGGGAAAACCCATACAGACGTAAGGATAAAGTGAAAAATCTTCATGAACGACAGACGCATTTACATGTGCCTCAATAACCCGGTTATTCACAGAAACCTGATTTCTGAAATGCCATGTTAAGGCTTATTCTAGTTAAAGAAGCCTCTGAGAAACCTGCTTAACAGAAGAAGATTTCTCTGAAAATATCCTGATTATGCAGGTCATGTAAACCCTTAACCAGGTTACAGTTAAGGATTTAGTGGTCTGCTCGTGTCCATTGCATTCTCTCAGCCTGTGCGTGTGTTTGCGTTGCTCACAGTTGTAGAAGCGTCCACAAAATACATTTCCAGAGGCAAATGTTTGGGCGATTGCATTACGCTTCCTCTTGGCTGAAACAGTCTGTCTCAAAATTTCATAAATCAATGCATTCATGATGATGAGCTGATTGTACAGTGCTAAACTCAGCAAATCAATCTCGAGAGCAGCATTGGGGCTAATACGTTAAAAGTAACACCGTTATGTAGTCCGATTACTTTTTAAAATAACGAGTAAACTAATGAAATACTTACCTTATTTAAGTAAAAATACCTGCTTGTTATTACTCCAGCAGGACTGGGTGTGGGCGGCACAGTGGCGCAGTGGGTAGCGCTGCTGCCTCGCAGTTAGGAGACCCGGGTTTGCTTCCCAGGTCCTCCCTGCGTGGAGTTTGCATGTTCTCCCTGTGTCTGCGTGGGTTTTCTCCCAAAGACTGCAGGTTAGTTGCATTAGCAATCCTAAATTGTCCCAAGTGTGTGCTTGGTATGTGTGCCCTGCTGTGGGCTGGTGCCCTGCCCGGGGTTTGTTTCCTGCCTTGTGCCATCTGTTGGCTGGGATTGGCTCCAGCAGACCCCCGTGACCCTGTAGTTAGGATACAGCGGGTTAGATAATGGATGGATGGATGGACTGAGTGCAAGACAAGAAGCACACGCACCGGGCCTGGTCATTCGCTGTGCTCAAACACTCCACCATGCAGAAAAGAGTTTGCTGAGTGCAATCCGCTTACAGAAACCTACAAATAAAATGTCAATTTGATAAACATATTTATAAAAACACAAGACATTTATCACAGGTGTCAGGCTCATGTTTGGATTCCCGGTGGCAAATGATGACATGTAACTCTTTTTTTGTGCAGCTTAATGACATTGGAGCTTTTTGATGAAGGAGAACTCCAGAAGATTACTTGCTCATATAAACCCGGATTTTAAGAAGCTAGGTTTCTGTCTTAATCTGGTTATGCTGTGCATAAAGACACCAACAACATTTATTTCTATAGCACATTTTCATACAAACGATGTAGCTCAAAGTGCTTTACATGATGAAGAATGAGAAAAAAGACAAAATAATTAAAATTAGGGAACACTAATTAGCATAGAATAAAAGTAAGAGAGGACAGAAAAAACAAAAAAAACTCCAGACAGCTGGAGAAAAAAAAAATCTGCAGGGGCTCTGAGGCCACAAGACCACCCAGCCCCCTCTAGGCACTCTACCTATCACAAATGACCTCAATCAGTCCTCATGGTATTCCGGGTTCTCATAGAAGAACTGGATGACGACGGTCATGTGGACTTCTGGCCTTTAATCCATCAGTGTAGGAACATCACGGTGCTTTGATCAGGTGGTGGTGGTGCAGATCACCACCACAGAAGACCGGAAAAAGAACAGCAGAGAAAGTAGGGGTTAGTATGGATTTTGGAGCCACCAGGAATAATAATGATAATCAACTGAATATACAGAGCATCAGGATTAAACTAAGATGAAGCTATGAGAAAGCCATGTTAAAAGTAATGTGTTTTCAGCAGTGTTTTAAAGTGCTCCAAGGTATTAGCCTGGTGAATTTCTACTGGCATATACGCACTCCCTGAAAAGGAATGGGCTTTGAACCTAGCATGCCAGGTCCATAAAGCAGCAGCAGCAGTACTAACTAGAAGATATTTCAATGCAATTCAATTAATTGTTGTCTAGCATCCTTCATTAAGAGTGCTTACACATATTCACAATTATAATTGATGTCACCTCATGGGGGTGCTCCGATCACCAGAAAGAAAACCAATGCTATCAGCAAGTCGTCTTATGTGAATAAAAACACAGTTTATTTAAATTAATGTAAGCAATGCAGTTCAATTCAAGCTTACCAGGCGAGTTGCAAGCCAACAAATTATAAATATGTCGTCACAATAACAGTCCACAGACATCAAAATGGTTTGGGGCGTCCACCCGTATGTTATGCCCTGGCCACAAATGAGTAATTTAGGTTGAGTTGCTCACAGGTTTGAGTC
>JANRMT010062846.1:27773493-27800621 GCA_026402145.1 Polypterus bichir lapradei | reverse complement strand
TTACAAATTTAATAACCACAAGAAATCTGATAGAGCAGATCTTGTGAAGAGAACCCAAGTGACAGGTGATTAAACATAGTGCACCCTGAAGGCGCTCTGCACAACAACAAACACACTCCAATGTCGGAATAGGTTTCTGCTCCGAAAAAAGTATAATATAGGACTAATAAAATATTTTCTTAAACATAAGTCATAAATTTTGGTATAATAATCTATCCAGGGAAGTCCATGACAGCCTCTCATCCGATATACAGATGGTCTGCATTAATAATTCAGTCCTACTGTGTCAGCCTATATGGCCAATGTTAAGCTGAAGGTAAATTTCTCCAAATTTGTTTTTACATCTAGAGCAATTCATTGGCCCTGTATGCCAGGCACTATATGGGTCAGGTCTTTTAGGTGGTTAGCAGCAGGTTCATGTCACATCACTCTTGTTGCTAGCCCAAAAAAGAAAGGGCCAGCAAGGGGATTACTCTCTTGGTCCAATATGACAGAATTAAATTGACACGACATGTAGGGTCACAGTGCTGTACGGAAAAAGGTCGGGGCTGACATCACCTGGAAGCACTTCATGGTAATTCAGAAACAGGCTTTGCATGGCGGACTAAGGGAGCTCTCCATGTAGCTCACGCTACACGGTGCTCACTTCTGAGCCAGTAGTTGCAGGTTCACAGCTCACCACCGGCAGTTCGCCCCAGTTCAAATCTTCAAACTGAGATGCTTTGTGGTGTGAGTCTATGGCAATTCACTTGGCGATGAGGATAGGGTTTGCACTGAGGACGAGGTGGAGTGTAGTGGGGACTCCGGAAGAGGCTGAACCAGAGCGAGTTCAGGTGACATCATTTGTAATGTGAGTCCATGGCAACAGAAAATAAAAATGAGAAGAGAATAAAACAAATGAAAAACATAAAGAGACTGTAAAGAAGGGCCAGCCGGGGCCATGACTTCAACAACATTGTTATGTTGCAGGACAGAATTTGGGTTGTAAGGTGTACAGGTGGCAGGTACCTAGTGATGAGACCACTATGACTCAATGCTTCATATGAAGCTCCAAGGTCAATTACACCAGTGACACTAATGTAAGTCTAGAGCGGAGGGAGTGATTGGGGCTCATTGGCCAAAGTACCGCATACTATTAGAAGACAACATGGAGACCTATTATTTAATACAGGGGTCCTCAATCACAGTCCTGGAGGGCCGCAGTGGCTGCAGGTTTTTGTTCTAACCTGGTTGCTTAATTAGAAACCAATTCTTGCCAATAATTTAATTTCATGGCTTGTTAGTGCTTTAACTCTTCTATGTTAGGTAATTCTCATATCCTAGATTTTCTTCCCCTTTCTAAGGATATCAACCAAATGATTTTGCTAAAATGGATCAGTAATTCTCAGTCCTTCACTTTTTTCTCTTCACTTTTCCTTCCAAATATTTAATTAAACCCAATAGTGCACGATAAATACACCTGGGTGTAAATGGTAACAAGCTAAATGGAGAAATGCTGGTCTCTTTTGTCATTTTCATGTTATTGCTAATTAGGAGGAATTAAAAACCAAGAATACAGCTGTTTAAGACTAAAATAAGCAATAAGGGTTCAAAATCTTAATGAGCGAGACAACTAAAATGAAGCAGAAGTGTTACTTGAGCAATAAATGCTTCTTATTAAGCATTGGAGTTGGAGCAAAAACCTGCAGCCACTGCGGCCCTCAAGGACCGTGATTGAGGACCCCTGATTTAATACATGGCCTCACGCCCTAGGTATGTTGCACTGGCGACTTGGTGTAGGCCTAGACCTTTAACTGAGACTTGGGGTAAGGGACTGTAGGAGCACAAAAGGGCTTCTACAGAGACGTCTAGGGTAATGGTGATGGTCCTGGAGTTCCTATGGAGTCATAATGTCTCCCGGCCTGACCTGGAAGTATGTCCAGGATGGGGCTTAAAAGCTCCTTCTGCGCACCAATATGGCAGATTTAGAGTTGGCAAGAGTTCACCTGGCAGGAGGAAAAGAGGCCAGAGAAGGGAATAAAGTGGAAGAAGTAAGAAAGAGGAGATCAAAAGTACAGGTAGCGAAGGGGGACAGACGCCTAGTGAAACAGAAAGGGAATTGATGTCTGCCGAGTTAGGCCCGGACGGCTGTAAGTATATTATTGTGTCTTTGTATCATACTCTGTCTTTCTTTTTCTTCTTCTTTCGGGTCACTACAGCGGATCATCTTCTTCCATATCTTTCTGTCCTCGTCATCTTGTTCTGTTACACCCATCACCTGCATGTCCTCTCTCACCACATCCATAAACCTTTGCTTATGCCTTCCTCTTTTCCTCTTCCCTGGCAGCTCTATCCTTAGCATCCTTCTCCCAATATACTCAGCATCTCTCCTCTGCACATGTCCAAACCAATGCAATCTCACCTTTCTGACTTTGTCTCCCAACCATCCACCTTGAGCTGACCCTCTAATGTCCTCATCTCTAATCCTATCCATCCTCGCCCCACCCAGTGCAAATCTTAGCACCTTTAACTCTGCCACCTCCAGCTCCTTCTCCTGCTTTCTGGTCAATGCCACCGTTTCCAACCAGTATAACATAGCTGGTGTCACTACCATCCTGTAGACCTTCCCTTTCACTCTTGCTGATACCCGTCTGTCACAAATTACTCCTGACACTCTTCTCCACCCATTCCACCCTGCCTGCACTCTCTTTTTCACCTCTCTTCCACAACCCCCATTACTCTGTACTGTTGATCCCAAGTACTTAAACTCATTCACCTTCACCAACTCTACTCCCTGCATCCTCACCATTCCACTGACCTCCCCCTCATTCACACACATGTATTCTGTCTTGTTCCTACTGACCTTCATTCCTCTCCTCTCTACAGCATATCTCCACCTCTCCAGGGTCTCCTCAACCTGCTCCCTACTATCGCTACAGATCGCAATGTCATCAGCAAACATCATAGTCCACGTCATAGTCCTGTCTAATCTCGTCTGTCAACCTGTCCATTACCATTGCAAATAAGAAAGGGCTCAAAGCCGATCCCTGATGTAATTCCACCTCCACCTTAAATGCATCCGTCACTCCTACCGCAGACCTCACCACTGTCACACTTCCCTCGTACATATCCTGTACAACTCTTATGTACTTCTCTGCCACTCCTGACTTCTTCATACAATACCACAGCTCCTCTTGAGGCACCCTGTCATATGCTTTCTCCAGGTCCAGAAAGACGCAATGCAACTCCTTCTGGCCTTCTCTAAACTTCTCCATCAACATCCTCAGAGCAAACATCACATCTGTGGTGCTCTTTCTTGGCATGAAACCATACTGCTGCTCACTAATCATCACCTCACTTCTTAACTGAGCTTCCACTACTCCTTCCCATAACTTCATGCTGTGGCTCATCAATTTTATTCCCCTGTAGTTGCTGCAGTCCTGCACATCCCCCCTTATTCTTAAATATCGGCACCAGTACACTTCTCCACTCCTCAGGCATCCTCTCACTTTCCAAGATTCCATTAAACATTCTAGTTAAAAACGCCATTGCCATCTCTCCTAAACACCTCCATGCTTCCACAGGTATATCATCTGGACCAACGGCCTTTCCATTTTTCATCCTCTTCATAGCTGTCCTTACTTCCTCCTTGCTTATCCGTTGCACTTCCTGATTCACTATCTCCACATCATCCAACCACTTCTCTCTCTCGTTCTCTTCATTCATCAGCCTCTCAAAGTACTCTTTCCATCTGCTCAACACACTCTCTTTGCTTGTGAGTATGTTTCCATCTTTATCCTTTATCACCCTAACCTGCTGCACATCTTTCCCAGCTCGGTCCTTCTGTCTAGCCAATCAGTACAGGTCCTTTTCTCCCTCCTTAGTGTCCAACCTCTCATACAACTCATCATACGCCTTTTCTTTAGCCTTCACCACCTCTCTCTTCACCTTGTGCCTTATCTCCTTGTACTTTTGTCTACTTTCTGCATCTCTCTGACTATCCAACTTCTTCTTTGCCATCCTCTTCCTCTGTATACTCTCCTGTACTTCCTCATTCCACCATCAGGTTTCCTTTTCTTCCTTCTTCTTTCCAGATGCAAGCACCCTTCTTGCTGTCACCCTTACTACATCTGCTGTAGTTTCCCAGCTGTCTGGTAACATTTCACTGCCACCCAGTGCTTGTCTCACCTCCCTAAACTCAACCTTGCAGTCTTCCTTTTTCAGCTTCCACCATTTGATCCTCGGCTCTGCCCTCACTCTCTTCCTCTTCTTGATCTCCAACGTCATCCTACAGACCACCATCCTTTGCTGCTTAACTACACTTTCCCCTGCCACCACTTTCCAGTCTTCAATCTCCTTCAGATCAACTCTTCGGGATAGGATTTAATCTACCTGTGTGCATCTCCCTCCACTCTTGTACATAACCCTGTGTTCCTTCCTCTTCTTAAAATACGTATTCACCACAGCCACGTCCACCCTTTTGGCAAAGTCCACTATCCTCTGACCTTCTTCATTCCTCTCCTTGACACCATACCTACCCATCACCTCCTCGTCTCCACTGTTCCCTTCACCAACATGCCCATTGAAATCCGCTCCAATCGCCACTTTCTATCCCTTGGGTACACTGTCCATCACTTCATCCAACTCACTCCAAAAATCTTCTTTCTCACCCATTGCACACCCAACTTGCGGTGCATATGCACTAACAACATTCATCATCACACCTTCAATTTTCAGCTTCATAATCATCACTCTGTCTGACACTCTTTTCACCTCCAAAACACTCCTGACATACTGTTCCTTCAGAATAACCCCTACTCCATTTCTCCTCTCATCCACACCATGACAGAACAATTTAAATCCACCTGGCCTTATTCCCCTTCCATTTAGTCTCTTCCATGCACAATATATCAACCTTCCTTCTCTCCATCACATCAGCTAACTCTCTTCCCTTATCAATCATACTGCCAACATTCAGTTCCACTCTTTTTACTCTCCTCCTGCCTCCGGACATGTCTACCCCCTCTTCTACTCCTTCTTCTTCTTCGGCCAACAATAGCCCAATTTCCGCCGGCACCCTGTTGGCTAACAGTACTGGTGGCTGTCGTTGTTAACCTGGGTGTTCTCAGGTTTGGAGCTCTCTCTGCGCAGTCTGCTTGCTCTCCTTATGTTGTCCCTGAGTTCTACAACTCCACTTGATACGAGACACTCTACTACCATTTATAGGCCTCTATGGAAATTCTTAGCTTCCTGTCAGACCTTCATGACTTTATTTTTAAAGGGGTGTTCTGGTGACCTCCTGCCAGTCCTCGATGACCTCATTCCATGTTTGGTTGGATGGCCAGTCACCTTTAATGAGAGCTGAGCTGCCTGTCCTCTATTGTCCTGAGGGCACCATGGAGTCCCAACGTTTGGAGGTGTTACTGGAGGATTCCCTTCTGCAGCACACCCAATACTGATAGGACTTGTCACCGTTCAGTAACATTTGTTTTCAAACACTGTAGAACATAGGTGCTATCTTACCATCTGCAGTACATTTTCACAGTCCCTATGCCCCTTCGTCACAGAGCTGCTTCTCAAAGCTCTAAGAATCAGGTAACAACACCTCGTGCCTTCAATGGCTTCCTCCCATCTCTTTCATCAGACTCCCATGAGTGCTGGGCTCTGCTCTACAAGTCCAGACTCTCTCCACCCATGCCAGTATGTGGGCAATGACTCTTTGGGGCTGGGGAAAGTTGAGGCCACCTTACAGCTTTGCCCTCTGTGCCATCAGAGTGTTCTGAGAAGACTAAAATATTCGACTACATATACTAGGGTTAACTCTCCAAGAGGCACCTCTTGAGAAATCCCCAGGGGGCCTGAAGTGAAGAATGGCAAGTGACAGGCTGAGACCGAGCGAGCGCTACTCCTGTCACCCACACTCGATCCTTCACGCTTCAGCAGTGATGAAGGGCCTGCCAGCGCAGCGCTGGTAGGGGGAAGGTCTGCTGCAGGGGACACGTACACAATTACCAGTAATCCACACATGCAGGCGCGTGCACACACACTCGAAGGATATGATACAAGCACGGCAGCATCGATAGAAACATAGGCATAAACATGGAAGGAAAATGAGAGGGGCACACAAAGGAAAACAGGGCGGTCGCAAAAATGTGCAAAATACTGCAGACACAAACACACACACACACACACTGAAAGACAATCACTGAAATAAACAGACATATGCACACATGCGACAACCAGACACATCATTAAGTCAAATGCACTTAACCTGTAAATGTCACACAAGCAGACAGACAGACAGACTCGAATACTTAAAGACAGGGCTGCACACATTCATACACCTGCACGGGTGAACACGCAGTCAGAGGGACTCACAATCTGAAAGGCAATCACACACACACAGAGGGTCAGATAAGCACTGAAAGGGGCACCTGTGACCCCACACTAACAACTCTAACACACACCCAGACAGTGACACATCAAGTGCAATATACTTCACGATACTTAATATTTTCTAAGAACAAATCCAGCAATTTCAGGCATATTTTTAATGTGGCTACTATTTTAGACTCTTTGTTTTTTTCATTTTTCTTTCAGCACACCCACAGGGTTTACGGATATTTTGCCCCTCCCATTTCACCCCAACATTTCGCCCCCAGCACGTTTAGTAATTTAATAATTAATGACACTAATTAATAATTTCCCTCTGAAGCACCCTGGTCCATGATCTGTCCAGCCCCTCCTTGATTGCCTTATTGACATCAGGAGTTGGATGGCATTACATTTTCTAAATTTTAATGAGAACAAGACAGAAGTCATGCTATTTAGATCCAATGGCACCAGCGGGACCCCCTACATAGGCCTTTCCACTTTGGCTCAATTTGAGAAATCCATGATGACAAATTTAGGTATGAAAATGGATTCTACTTTAAAACTTGATAGCCATGTGAGCGCAGTGGTAAAATCTTGCTTTTTCCAGTTGAGGCGGCTGTCAAAAATCACGCCTGTTTTGTGTAAACGCAACCTTGAAACATTGATACCTGCTTTTATAACCACTCGTCTAGGTTTTGAAATTAGCCAGGCCTCCATTGCTTGCCTACAGTTGGTCCAGAATGCCGCTGCTCGATTTTTAATTGGTACAACAAAACATGAGCACGTTACCCCAATTTTGGCTTCCCTTCACTGGCTTCCAGTTCGTTTTCAAATCCATTTTAAGATCCTTGTATTTGTTTTTAAATTCTTTAATGGTTGTGTCCCATTCTATCTGTCGGTACTGCTGCACCCTCTCAGGTATCGTCTCACCCTTTCAGGTCAGCAGACCAGATACTTTAACGTGTTCCTAAGACACGATGTAAACTTAGAGGTGATTGGGCTTTTTCAGTTGCAACCCCAAAACTCGGGAACGATTTGCCACTGCACGTTAGGCAGGCTCCTTCACTTGCTGAATTTAAATCTTATTTAAAAACACACTTTTAGTCCCTGGCCTTTGACCCAGTGTGAGATGTTGACTATTTGTATACTTTTTATTATGAATCTCTTCAGCTCTTATGTGTTTATGTGTTTCTGTTTCTTTGACCCTTTTGGTTATTGTGTGCCTTATATGTTGGGTTTTATTGTATAGCACTTTGGTCAGCCTTGAAGTTGTTTTTTTAAGTGCTTTACAAATAAATAAATAAATAAACAAACACGGGAAAGGTGCAGCTTCCCTAAGTGATATAAACACAGGTCGGGTTTCAAATGGACAGTGGTGTCTGGATGTGGGGGGCTTCAGCAGTTTCAGGCCCTGATCTCTGGCGTCCTGCCCCTGACCTTTTAGTCCCAGAAATGCACAAACATTCACCGAAGGCCCCACCATTGTTGCCCACCATATTCCTGTTATGCAATAAATCAGCCCCTTTCCAAGTTCTTACTTATTTATAGAATTCTGACAAATTTCTGAGTTTTAACTAATATTAATTGCTAGACTTATTTCAGTTCCTTTCCTCCTGTGATAGGGTAGCACTGATACTTTTTTTGTGCTAGTATTGTTGATTTTGTATTAACAGATATTTTTCAGTTGCTAATTACTGGATAATACTCTATTGGATATACTTTCAGGAAATGTTATGTTTAAGAAAATTGAACAACAGTTAGTCACAGATCCTTTACCACTTACACACATTAATCGATGCCATTGTCACGTCACTTGAATTGCAGTCTGCTGTGTATGAAAGCCATTGAGCCGCCACACACCTATTTGTGTTCTGCTTTTAACTCCACTGTAAAGTGCTGTTAAAAAGCACGTATTTAATGTTGCCTGCTAGAAATTGCATTCTGTTATCGCTATTACTTTTGAATATGACTCACTGTTGAAAACTATTTAATAAGCAAAAATGTAATAACTGACTCTTGGATGATGTAAATAAAAAATGTGAACAACTCCAACAAACATAGTCATTGAATACTCTTGAATGTTTCACCATGTATACATCGCCTGACTCGTTTTTATTTTAATACCACTGGGTAATTCAGATGTGCAGATGCAGTCGTTGAGGTGTTTATGAAGCATGAGAACAATAAGACAAATGTTTAGATTCTTTGTTGCCCGTGCCGTCCCAGGTACAGGTCGCCGGATTGCCCCTTGTGATGATGCTGGTCCTGCTCCATGCTCCCACCACTCTTCTGGGAGCCTCTCAAACCCAACACTGACGGTAATGTAACCAGATGAGCTGGACAATGAGGACACCAAACGAAACAAGGGGAAAGTGCAAACAGTGCTTTTAATAAAAACAGTCAAAACCATAAAGTGTTCAAAACAATAGTGCACTGCTCAAAACGTCAATAAATAAATACTGTGAAACCATGGATTGTAAGTAACTTGGTCTGCAAGTGTTTTGCAAGACGAGCTAAAATTTTTAATAAATTTTAACTTGATAAATGAGCGAGGTCTTGCAATATGAGTAGTACAGATACACTTTGTCCGCCAAGCGTCACATGGGGATTGTGGGTAATCGTCTCCCATGCTCGTTCTCAGTCGGTGTGCCTCACTCATTTAGTTAACATACGTATACTATTTACTATAGCATGGTGACCACATGTGTGTGCTGTGACGTGCGAGTCCCTGTCATGCACCCCAAAACACGAGGCTGAGTCTCTGTACTTTAGCAAAACCATCTTTATTCAGTGTGAAACAGGAACAGCACGGTTATTTATTATAGCGGGATCTACTGCTCTGCTAAACAGAGACACAGCAATCAGGCAGGGCCGTGACCAGGGGCCTCATGCATAACGGCGTGCGTAGAATTCGCACTATAACATGACATAAGCACAAAAGCCGAAATGTGCTTATGCACAGAAAAATCCAGATGCAGGAATCTGTGCGTACTCCAACTTCCACGTTCTTCCGCTCCATAAATCCCAGTCAGCGTGAAAAGTAACGCACGTGCAAGCGCCTTCTGTCCCGCCCCCAACTCCTCCCAGAATTACGCCTCTATGAATATGCAAATCAATATAAATAGTCCTTAAGCTCAGCGTTCTGTGAAAAGACAATTGGAAAAGAACGGGGGAAAATATAAGAATTTCAGCGAATACCAAGTGGAGGCAAAGGAAAAACATACTATTTGTTGATTAAAACAGTGGAATAAACAGGAAAAGGAAGCTGATCGAGTGACATACTCTGGCGGAGAAACTTGAAAGCTCAACTTCACAAAGTCACACAGTGCCAAAATAAAAAAGAAGTCGCATATCAAAGTCGCCGTGAAAAGGCGAGTTGTAGCCCACAGTCTGAGCTTATTAGGGTACAGACAAAAAAAATAGGCACACTGTGGGGAAAAAAGCACAAAATGTCAACTTTAATCTCGAAATTTCCACTTTAATCACGTAGTTTATTTTATTATTAAAGTACAGGGTGGGCCATTTATATGGATACACCTTAATAAAATGGGAATGGTTGGTGATATTAACTTCCTGTTTGTGGCACATTAGTATATGTGAGGGGGGAAACTTTTCAAGATGGGTGGTGACCATGGTGGCCATTTTGAAGTCGGCCATTTTGGATCCAACTTTTGTTTTTTGAATAGGAAGAGGGTTATGTGACACATCAAACTTATTGGGAATTTCACAAGAAAAACAATGGTGTGCTTGGTTTTAACGTAACTTTATTCTTTCATGAGTTATTTACAAGTTTCTGACCACTTATAAAATGTGTTCAATGTGCTGCCCATTGTGTTTGTATTAACAAACGAAAACACCGCTATGCACAAAAATGTTGCGTACGAACGTTTCCACGCTTAAATCATGTATAAAACCTAAACAGCGTAAAGTCACGCACATTTTCACAGTAGCTCATACCCTGGCGTACGCAAGTTCTGCGCTCGGTTTTGCAGACTGGCGGCACCCAGCGTCAAAGCAGTGCTACTGTTCCTGTGTGGTTATCCTTTCTTTTTTAGATCCACATCCCTGACTCAGCTTTATCATATACACTGAAACTAACTGCATATTGTTTATTAGTTTAATGCATCTGATTGTAATTAACCTGTAACAATATAATGGTCCACAGAATGGCCAAACTATTGTAAATAACACAACTGCTTTAGTGTCATTACTCTCACTGCACCTTCTTCTTTCAGCTGCTCCCGTTAAGGTTGCCACAGCAGATCATCTTTTTCCATATTACTCTCACTGCAACACTCGGAGTATTTATATCACTGTATCTGAGAGGGGAATCACAGATCTACAGCAGCTGATCGGAAAGAGAATTATCGGTATACAGCATCAAGCACACGCTGCCTCAGCCATGCTGTCTATTGAACTGCTCTCACACAGCAAACGCTTCAGAGCCTTTCCTTGCGGTTCAGAAACAGTTTCATTTCAAGAACTATAAACGCACTCAATCAGTCCATCAAGTGCTCCTTGTAGAACTGTCTGTACTTATAAGTACAATTACCTCACTGTAAACTTGCACTACAGTTATAATATTGCACAACCTGAGCCACTTTATAAAGCGCATATTTACATATGATGACGATATCATTTTTAAGATGAAACGCAGCAAAATATGTTTATTATATTATACAGATAAAACTAACTTCATTTAAATAATCTACATTGTTAATAATTAAACATGTGAGGATATGGTGCAGCAGCGCTAGCGAGGAGCTGGTGCTCCGTTCACTGACTGTTTGTGCCTCGCGCTGTATTCTTGCTGGTGCAACACTGGATGGATAGATGGATAGATTAATTAAACACGTACTATGAAGATATTTCAATGTTCCTTAAAAGTTTTGAAGAATCTGCATTCTCAGCTTACAGATGGCTTAACGTCTATTACAGAGCTGAATGTGTGGTGATTGGGTATTTGGAGAAAGAAAAGTAAGGACAGGAATTGGGGGTTAGCATGTTTGAGAGAGACAGTACTGCTGCAATAAAGTATTTCATCGAAGGTCGCGCATGGCGCAGCAAGCATCTTGCATGAGGCAGGAGCAATCACTGTGCCACCGTGTTCCCATGTTTAATAACATGCTTTAACTCCTATCATCATGAAAATGATATCACATAAACATCTCAGTATTTTAATTATTCAGAGAGCTGTAACATCACGAATGTAATGGATTCTGTGTCCTGTCGGAGGAAAAGAAAGCCTGGAAGCACGTAGTGATTCACACACATAGAGCACATAGAAGATCAAATACAAAACAAAGCATTTAACGTGCTACTTTAGTTACGATGGGATATGAGAAACTAGTAAATTTAACGATTTTAAGATTAAGTTTATGATGTTCTACTTTAATGACAAAATAAACTACGTGATTAAAGTCGACATTTCAAGATTTTTCTCACTGTGTCCCTATTTTTTTTTCTTTTCTCTGTACCCTAATAAGCTTTCATGTGACACTCAGATGGTGGGCTACGACTCGCCTTTTCATGGCGACTATGATATGTGACAACTTCTTTTTTATTTTGGCACTGTGCGACTTTGTGAACTTGAGCTTTCCAGTTTCTCCGACACTCTATGTCACTCGATCAACTTCCTTTTGTTGTTTAATCCACTGTTTAAACCAACAAATAGTATGTTTTTCTTTGCCTCCACTTGGTATTAGCTGAAAGTCTTCTATTTCCCCCCGTGCTTTCGCCATTACCTTTCCACAGAACGCTGTGCTTAAGGGCTATTAATATTGATTTGCATATTCAAAGGGACGTAATTCTGGGTAGAGACGGGGCGGGACAGCAGGCGCTTGCACTAGGGTGTTTCATTTTTCCAAAGATGTGATTTTCATATGACTTTACTTACGCCCCGAGTCTCAGTGATGTAAAAGATATATATGCCAAATTTCAAGTAGATTGGATATATTTAGGGGTTGCATACATTGATCACTTTTATTACAGTGTACCTAGGAGGTTGGTCTAAAAACGACTTCAGTTTCAGGATCCCAGGGGCTCTGCATCAAGCAAGGTGGATGGCAAAGGCAATATATGCACTTAAAATTGTCCTCTTTACTAAACAGTTGGATATTCCTCAACAAGAATTGAAAGGAATGAAACGGGTTGCACATTTTGTCAGCCTCATATATGTTCGCTTTTGGCACGAGGCAATTGTAAGTCGATGGGCTCCAAAGAATGATTTGGATATGCTACAGCTTCTGAGCACTTACCCAGATGCAGACGTCAAAAAAAGTGCTCTCACAGTTGCTAAGAGACACCTTTGGTATCTGTCAGAAACAAACATAGAATTGGCTTTTTTGGAAGAACGTATTACTCAGGCTGAAAAAGAAAATATGACTAAAAATTTAGAAACCAAACCAGCAAAGAAAAAGGAAATGAAACGATTAGAGGGTAAAAACCTAGTTTTTGAAGGAAAAGACCTGAGCCATTTCGTTACTAATAAAACAAAGACATTCTTTGAATTGTTTGGGATCCACGACGTGACAGAATACTGCAGTGATTCTCTAAGAAGCCATGTGAACGCTCTTAAGGTGGTCAATGATACTGCAGAAAGAGGAATTGCTCTGATAAAAAAGTTTAACGAATCGGTCAGGGACGAACAACAAAAACAATTCTTGCTGAGAACATCAAGCATCACAGAAAAGTCGTCACCAAGGCAACAATAGAAGGGATTGCATCGTTCAAAGTTGATTAATATTACACGTTTTGCATACTACTTATTAATCTTCGTGTCTAGTTTTAATATTATTTTAAGTTTGTGATTTCTAGTTTTCCCAATAAAAGTAATTAACATTGAAAAATCGTATTTTTTGCCTACTTTTACAAAACTGATCAAAGTGTGCAACCTCTAAATATTATCCAATCTTCTTAAAATTTGGCATATATATCTTTTATATCACTGAGACTCGGGGCGTAAACAAAGCCTACAAAAATTTTACATTTTATTTTTTGCCTTAGAAAATGAAACACCCTAGCATGCACGTGCGTTACTTTTCACGCTGACTGGGATTTATTTAGTGGAAGAACATGGAAGTTGGCGAACGCACAGATTTATGCATCCGGATTTCTTTGTGCATACGAACATTTCCGATTTGTCCGTACGCCATGTTTTAGTGTGAATTCTGTGCACGGCGTTATGCATGATGCCCCAGGTCACTTCTGACCCTCTGAAAAACTCAGCAGGAGTAACCCAATCCATCCGCCCCCGAGTGCCGACCAAATACTCTGCTAGGGCTCACTTCCCAGCTGCATGCGACCACCGGAGAGCCTGCTCTTCCTGCCTGCTCGCTCACACCCGTACCAGCTCTCAGCCTTTCAGCTTCCTCTTCTTCCTCCTCTAACCTTCGCTCCCTTTTCTGATCTTTCTCTTTTTCTCTACCTACGCACTTGCGCTTCTCCTATTTATAATGGAGACGATTAGCAGCTCCCGGCATCAGTTACAGACACGGGTGATCCCACACCTGTGCACTTCTGTACGGAAACGCCCATGCCTGCATCGCGCCCGGGTACCGCTCCCGCTCTAGCATGCCCCTGTTTAAGCCACGAGTGCGGCAATTATTTATTTAAAAACTGGCCATTGTTTTCAAGCCGCGGACCCGCTATATCCCACCCATATGTTTCATTCAACCCTGTACACATGCACACACACATTAAAAACACAATTTCACGCACTTGTACAGAAAGAAGAAAGACACACCACACACAATCAAATACAAATCCTATAAGAGACAATCAGGCAAAGCTGCCAATATGCACAGTCAAACTCAAACATAATGTTCTCCTCTACAAACATTACATAAAGGAGTCTAAAGATTACCAATGACCTGGGCTTAGAAAATGGTCACTGCCCCTCTTGTGTATCCTAAAAGACCCCCAAAATATGGGTGATCCAGGAACTTGTTAGAGGGTGAGAGAGATAGAGTGAGAGATAATAGCCATAACAAAATAACCCAAATAACACAGAAGAGTTGTTCTGTTAAAACTCACAAGGCAAGATCACAATGAAAAGTGTTCTAGACACGGTAGGCGTCGAAGAATTATTCTAAGCAGGAACAGAGCCTGAAAGTGAGAAATGAGTTTAGACAGAGCAGGGAGTCAAAGACAGGAACATAAACTGAATCTGGCAAACAGGAATCAAAAGAACAATTTGAAACCATAGTTTAAGGTCAGTAAGAGGCAGGAACGTGAGGTCAGGGTAGGCAGGTGATGCTCAGGAAAGTAAAGAAAATGAATAATGATAGCAGAAAATAAATGTGTCCACTGGTCTGTGCTATAAATTTGTTTTTTGTATGACTCCAGTAACTTTGATCATTTTTATAATTAAAATTCACTGCTTTGGCACATATACTGTTCAAATAGGGGGAGAAATGTGAGGTGCGGCAGCGATGAGCCTCGCCTCACCTCAGACTGCGCTCTCCCTCGCACACTGGGCTGATGCCTGCAATTGGCGTGTGCCTGTTGCTGTCGCTCTATATGTCGCCAATAGAATGTTTGCAGACACGTTTATTATACACCCTGACTTTCCACAGTCTGGCTAACATCTTTAATTGAATGTGTTTGACGTATTTAGTCTTGCTGATCGGACATAAAACCGCAGTGAAAAGGCACAAGGTGAGGCAGACAGTACCGTGCAGCACTGAAAGGGGCGCCTGTGAGCCCAACAGGTGCTCGTTGCTGCTGTTCGGCACCAATAAGTCAGCGATATCAGAAAGTCAAGTGCACTGCAGCGATCCGTTTATTTTTATTTTTTGTTCTGACTGACTGCCAAAATGGAAGATTAAGACTTTTAAAACTAAAGGAGAATAAGGAGGACTTTTACAAGAAAGTGACGGAGATTTTCGTGAAGAAGGATAAGCGCATGGACTTCATTTACAATTAAAGGTAAAGACCATAAACAATTTTCAATTTTATAAAAAAGTCCAATATTTAAAAAAAAAACTAAATTTTGACCTTAAATAAAATATTCTTTTGTTTTTCTTGTTATCCATTTGTTGAACTGTCTGTATTACAATTGATTAAAGCATCAGAAAAAGCTTTTAAAAACAACTAAACATTTCAATTAAGGTTAAAATTGAAATCCGTGTTTTTTGTAAGCCACTCTATACTTTTATTTGTTTTGAATGAGTATGAATTGTGGAATTGCAACAGCAAATTTAGAACACATGGACAGTGAGGAGTAAATGCACTCTCTCTATAAAAGTAACGTTCTTTCTTAGCCAAATATGTGCCTTACCTATGTGTGTGTAAAGAATGCTGATGAGATATGAAACATAACCAGAAGTCAATGTGCATGCTGGCTGCCAAATGAATAGTCAATAAGCGACTCTTAGGGGTTCATAAATTTGACTCACCAGCCATGAACCTCACCGCACGTTACTGATAAGTGGTTGTAACATAAATCCACTAAAAAACCCTACACCAGGGCCTACTTGAACAGCATAACTAACTATCTCTGTGCAGTTCAAAAAGGTTCCACCGAGGGTGACAGGCCTGGTCATTGTTTAGGTTGCTGTGGTGCAGTGCGGTGCAGGACACTGAGGTCTGAGTAGACAGCTCGGTTGATGTCTCCAGTTAGCCCTCCATCTGCTCAGCCAAGGTCAGGCGTTCTCCTTGAGCTCAAGTTGATAAGGGGGGCTTTTTCTGAAGGCTGTTGTAATCCAAATATTGCTCATCACCCAGAGCTATCACAGTGCAAATCTGCGAGTTCAGATGGCTTGTGGTGCGAGTCTACGGCAATACAGTCGCCCTATTGATCCATCACATCTTTGCTGGCCACATACCTCAATTCGAACTAATAAAAAAATTGACAATAACAAAAACAAAATGTGAAACTAAATTCAGAATTAAAATCTACAAGTTTGAAAACCCCAAAAAGGGAAAAAAATATATGTATAAAGCATTCAATTACAGAAATAAAAAATAGAAAAAAATTAAAGGAAGCATCTAAAGACATTTCTGGTCCCTACCTATCTGTAGGCTGGCTGGCCCATTTTCCCACTAAAACCCCATAAAACCACCATCTACATTTATGCTCAGCTCTCATCCCCTCTCCACAGCCACACTGGCCTTTCCTCTCCTCGCTTTGGAAGTCTTTGTCACGCACTTCGCTCCCAACTCCAAGCCCGCTGAACAAGGGTCTCTCAAAATGCTTGTAGGGGCATTTAAATGCCCCACAAAGTTCTTACTACTCTGATCCCAAATTGCAGCACTCCTGAGGCTGCCCCACTGGACTTCTCCCAGCATTCTCTTTGCCAAGCAGGCACCACCAGGTAACCATTGACTGCTGCCATCTGTCAGCATGCAGAAATGAAGTTACGTCTCACTGTGTTCCCCTGTAAGTCTCTACCATACTGGCCAGGTGTTGTTACCAGTGGTGTCCAATCTGAGATGCCAAACTGTAAGTAGGCATGAAGTTCAATTATATTCACTCTAGTCTGTGTATTCAATCAGATTTGCACTCGTGTGTATATATATATATATATATAATGTGCTTGTTAAATATTATTCTTTCTTGTACCACTTCTACTTATCATTATATTACATTGATTAACTCATCCACCATTTTGTAGCTGGTCCCAAGCCTGGATAAATGGAGAGAGTTGGCGTCAGGAAAGGCCATAAAAATCATTCTGAAATCTATATACACATGATTAGTACTTGAGAAGTCGAGTCAAAAATAGCAACCCTGTATAAAAATACAAATTTCTGAAGAAGAAGCTTATGTTACATTGATTTTATTTCTTTGGCTGACACTTGTATTCAAAGTGACTTAAAACAATTGTTTGCATTTCTTTTGTTTCTCCAATTGGAAGCAACTTGCTCACGGCCACAGAGTGGCAGTAACAGCATTTGAACCCACAACCTCGTGGTTTGAAGTTCAAAGCCTTGACCACTGCACTGCATGGCTTACATTGCTTTTCTTTTTTACTGTGAATTATTGCTTTTGTTTTCAGTATCATCCTAAATCAGTCTGTTATTTCTTGGGCTCCACCAGGAGAGATGTAGAGAAAGTTCTTTGGTCCCAGAGATTTTTTAGAAAGGGAGGCTCGATGCTTGTCATTAAACACTGAATGGTTATTGAACCAAAACAACATTAACTAAAAGGTTTTAATAAGTTCTACCACATCCTGTATCACGCATGAGCGTTTAGGGAGCAGCTTAAAGACCCAACGAGCAGCACGAAGTCGCACATCAGGGGACGACAGCAGTGTACTAACCACTCTCTCTTTGTTCCGACAGGAAAGATGAGAAAACGCCGCCTTGAATTCACCCGAAAACCCTAGCCAGCAGAACAAGCCACTTCCGGGTTCCTTCCTTCCCTCTGGTCCCCCAATGATGACATCACCACATCCCATCTACCTCAGTGGCTCCTTTCCCAGCATTCCCTTTCCATTTCCGTCCCCACAGCATAAAACGTCCGCCGATCATTATACCTGTTGTCTGTATTGAGTTATCATAACTGAGCAGATATCTGCAAAACGCTGGCACTTATAGCATACAGGGACGGATTCCCCAACTCTTAAAGATCGGGTTTGTGCTTTCTTTTACACCTGGCATTTAGGACCTGTGGAGAAATGTCTTATTTTATATATTGTCGCGTTTGGGTCACAGAATTGCACAGAAACACACAGGAGATTATAAAGACAGGAGCGTTATTCAAACACTTCAAATAAACATAAGTTTCTTTCAGAAGTAAAATGAGCTCCATGTGTAGTCGGTTGGGACAGTTCTGTCTTTCAATTAAAAGAATAGAAAATTACCTTCCCCTTCATAGGGGTGCACCTCGGGAGCGGGACCCCCAACAGGAGCAGAGGATGTCTGGGGGAGAAAAGAGACAAAGGACAGCTGCTGTACAGGCTTTTAAAAGTTCAAAGCGCCGTATGAGAAGCAGATCACGCGACACAGCGGCAGTAGGAAGCCAGCAGCTAATGGAGCAAAGAGGAGGTAAAACAAAACTATTTGTTCCCATTGTATCAGCGTGTACGAGGGGGATTCGGAGGAGCGACCGCATCTTCTAGGGGTGCGTTCAGCCCTCTTCTTCACAATACCTTATAAAGTATATGCTTTCCAAGGGTGGCCAGCTCCGATCCTGGAGAGCAGCAGTGGCTGCAGGTTTTCATTTTAACTATTTTCTTAATTAGCGACTATATTTAGCTACTAATTAACTTCATTTAATTTATTTGCTATTTAAATTTAGTCTGGAAACTCACTACTTTAGTCTAGCATACACTGATTAGAGCTGCTGACTTGCTGTGCATGTAGAATTTTTTGTTAGTCAGCCATTTGTTTACAATACAAGTACTATAACAATTATGAATTGTTGCCAGCCCATCTCTGCTCTCTTTCTCTTCTTGGGGACCGGCTGTGGTGTCACTGCTCTGCTGCCAAGCCGTTTTTCTGCCCATGGCGAGACACCTGAGATCCTGGGAGCCTTGATATCAACAAATGGAAAGATTCTGTCATCAGATTAGATGGCCCAACACAGGCTCTCCTGCAGAATGCCCAATGGAGGGGTCGGCCAGTCTGACTTTGTCTGTTATTTATGTTAATCAGTTCAAATCATTTTGTCTTCTTGTCTGCTTAAACAAACCTGTGCCTTTATGTGTACTCATTATGTAAGTAATAATTTGTAAAGTTGGTATTTTTATCTACAGTACTAGGGGGCTTTCCCCCCTGCTTGCTTTGCTCTCCAACCCCCCGTGCCTGTGCTACGCGTTAGCCTCTTTGCGGTTCTGCAGCTCACGTACGGGAATGTGGATGTGCAATTTACTAACTATTTTACATTACAACGAGCAATTAACCATATTAAAAAATAGTAAAACGTAATAATTTGAAGGTAAATTATGTTTCATGTTGAGTTAGAGGTATTTATTGTGTAATATGATTTTGTTCTGTTTGGCTTTGAAATTAACACGCAAAAACTTTTAAAACTTACACTTTTACTGTAAAACGTCAGTAAAAACAAATTTTTGTGTTACATTTTCATCAATATCACATTGAATTTAGATTCCGTGTTTGGACTTTCATGGTGACAACAAAATGTATAACTGCCCGTGACTAAATTTCGTTTCTTTATCTCTATTAAATAAAATGACTTTTTCGAATGTTTGGTTCTGAGATTTGTTAATTGTCTTCGCAAAAGTTGTTCTAATGGGAAACTGTTAACGTTTTAATACGAATGGCATATCAAGTTATTTATTTATTTATAAAGCACTTTAAAAACAACATCAAGGCTGACCAAAGTGCTGTACAATAAAAACCCAACATATCAGACACACAATAATGAAAGGGTAAATGAAACAGAAACACATAAGAGCTGAAGAGATTCATAATAAAAAGTACACAGATAGTCAACATCTCACACTGGGTCAAAGGCCAGGGACTAAAAGTGTGTTTTTAAATAATATTTAAATTCAGCAAGTGAAGGAGCCTGCCTAACGTGCAACGGCAAATCGTTCCAGAGTTTTGGGGCTGCAACTTAAAAAGCCCAATCACCTCTAAGTTTGCATCGTGCCTTAGAAACACGTAAAAGCATCTGGTCTGCTGACCTGAGAGGGTGAGACGATACATAAGGGTGCAGCAGTTCCGACAGATAGAATGGGACACAACCATTAAAGGATTTAAAAACAAATACAAGGATCTTAAAATGGATTCGAAAACAAACTGGAAGCCAGTGAAGGGAAGCCAGAATTGGGGTAACGTGCTCATGTTTTCTTGTGCCAGTTAAAAATCAAGCAGCGGCATTCTGGACCAGCTGTAGGCGAGCAACGGAGGCCTGGCTAATTCCAAAATCTAGACGAGAGGTTATAAAAGCAGATATCGACGTTTCAAGGTTGCGTTTACACAAAACAGGCTTTCATTTATGATAGCCGCCTCAACTGGGAAAAGCAAGATTTTACCACTGCGCTCACATGGCTATCAAGTTTTAAAGTGCAATCCATTTTCACACCTACATTTGTAATCATGGATTTCTCAAATTGAGCCACAGTGGAAAGTTTGATGTAGGGGGTCCCACTGGTGCCATTGGGTCGAAATAGCATGACTTCTGTCTTGTTCTCATTAAAATTTAGAAAATGTAATGCCATCCAACTCTTGATGTCAATAAGGCAATCAAGCAGGGGCTGGACAGATCATAGACCAGGGCGCTTCAGAGGGAAATAAACCTGACAGTCGTCTGCATAAAGATGAAAGGAAATACCGTGTTTCCGAAAAATAGCGCCGAGTGGCAGCAGGTAGAAGGAGAACAGAAGAGGTCCCAGGATGGAGCCCTGTGGTACCCCCCAGGGGAGGGCAACAGAGGTGGAAGTAAAATCATCAATGCTGACACAAAAACTTCTATCTGAGAGATAGGACCTAAACCATTGGAGAGCTGAATCCATGATGCCCACCCACTGCTCTAGCCTGGAGATGAGGATATCATGGTCTATCGTGTCAAAGGCAGCTGTTAAATCCAGAAGCATAAGTAGAAAACAGTCTCCAGAGTTCACTGTTAAAAGAATATTATTAAAAACCCTTAACAGAGAGGACTCAGTGCTGTGGTGAGTTTTACACCCAGACTGGAACACTTCCAGAATTGCATGTTCGTCCAGAAAGGACTTCAGTTGGGTGTAGATGACCTTTTTCAAGAGTTTGGACAAAAAAGGTAGCTTGGAAATAGGCCTAAAGTTAGACATAACAGAGTGGTCCAGACCCGTTTTTTTTCAGCATAAGTTGCACAACAGCATGTTTAAAATTTTTAGGCACCACACTAGAGGTTAAACTACTATTAATAATTGTAAGAATAAAAGGACCCAAGGTAGAAAAGACCTCCTTAAGAAGTCGAGGAGGGACAACATCAAGGGGGGAGCCAGATGGCTTCATACTGGAAACCAGCTGCTTTAAAAAGGGGAGAGTGACAGGCTCTCCTTTGGTGTCTAATGTTATCCCCGGAAGATGTACTACATAACTTTTCTTTTCACCTGTTAAAATTTCACATGTCAGAATTGTTCAACCAATTTTGAAAACAACTAATCGTTTAAACAACCTTTCTTGGATACATCCTTCTTTCTGCAGTAATTCGTGTGGAGGAAGACCGGACGGTGTTAACGGTTGTAGATATTCTTCGTGATATTGTAAGGTGATGTTTTCATCTTCCGCACCATCACCACCAACTGTTTCAGCATAGTCTATTGATACGCATTTAACCAATTTGCCGTGTAACCGATTAACATTTTTCGTGTTAATTTGTTTGACTTCCTTGTTTCTCGGTGCTAGGATTGCCCATGTACTTATTTTTACTGTTGGTAATCCTTTGTATTGAAATTCTTCAATAAGATTTGGACATAATACGTCTTCTTTTATTGGGAGCTTAAAGTGAGGAAAACATTAAAATTTATAAGAGCTGAGAGCACAGGAACTGTGTTTGACAAAAGCATTCACACGAAGGAGAGGTGAGAGGACCGTTTGTGTGGTTCAATATGGTTGAGATGAGGGCATGACGTGAGAACATTTCATGGCCAAAGTCTCGACTCTCAGGACTTGAAAAAGTTTTCCAAATAGTCTCGTCTCGTCGCAGGATTTTTCTTTATATAATAGAGAGACCTGTGAACTTGTCACAGTGCTCTACCCCTGCACTCAATGAAACTGAAACCTTGAGGTGGCACTGTAAGGATGGTGACCTTTTCACAACTGTAAATGTGAGCTAACAGTCTGTGCTGGGCACACAAACATATCAGCAGAAACTCTTTAGAGATGATAGGCTCATAGGCTTATATGGTCATTATTGTCATGCGTACACAGCACAGTGAAATTCTTTTTTGCTTGTGCTGATCAACATGCAATACATCTCCTCTTTCTAGTGCCAGTGTGGTATAGCGGGTCCACAGCTCACGTCAAGAGGCCAGTTTTAAAATAAATAATCGCCGCACTCACAGCTTAGCGAGGGGGCGTGGTTGTGTGGCTGAGGCGGTTCCTGGGGAGTTAGTGATGTGGGTGTTTCTCACCTATGTGCACAGGTGGGAAAACATCCACATCCATAATTGTTCCCGGGAGCTGCTGATTGCCACAGCTGCCACGTCCTCATAGAACAGAAGCGTGAGGCAGCTAGGGGAGGAGGAGGAGGAAAAGGAAAGAAAAAGAGAGACATAGGTTGCAGGAGAGCAGGAAACAGCGAGGAGAGAGAGCCAGTGTGAGCGCTCGTAGGCAGCTGGACAGTGAGCCCTAACAGGGATGTTTGGCCAACACCTAGGGCAATTGGTAGTGGTCGCTCCCACTGAGCATTTTATGAAGGAACAGGAGTGACTGGCAGAAGGACGGATGGCCTCATAAGGCCAAGAAGGCAGCGGAAATCGGGAGGCTTGGAAGTAGAAGCCCCAATGTGAGCGTCCTGGTCGTTGGGTGAAAAGCCAAGTCTCGATCTGGAGAGTGCTAGACCGAAGCCAGGGATCGGGAAGCCTCCAGAGCATTTGAGTAGTGAGAAGGCCAGCTACAGGAAGGCTGACTCAACTTTTGAAAAGCCTGATGGAAGAAGCAGGGAAGCCGCCAGGTTTTTAAAGGGACTGCTTCCAGCGCTATTTTATCCTGGTCATCATTTTAAAGGATTGTTTTTTTTCTCTGTTGTTTTTAACCTCCACTCTGCACCAATTTTATGGATTATTTATTTATTGAAGATTTTTGAAAAGCACTTTTGCACATTTTGCACCATCCCCTTTGCTCTATTTGTTGTGCCTCACTGCCGAGCTCATCGGTAACATTACCGACAGTGCAGGGTTCAAGGGCTCCTGGACGGACGATGGGAGCATTCAGCGAACCCGCATCATCACAGCCAGGATCAGTGAATATTACTGCCTTACCTTGAAATTTCTCTTTTCCTTTCCTTGAATCTTCTGTCTTTTTTATTTGATTCTAAAATCCTTCAGAGAAAGGAAAAAAGATTAAGTTTTCACTGTTTCACTAGGTGGGGCGTTTTTATTATACATTTAATGTCGAAGAGCTTGGACGACTTTTCTGTTACAATAGTAGGTTATTGTATGGCCTGGTTTGCCATGTCATTGTGAATATTCATGAGGTTCATTCATAACATTACACAATCCAACACACGACAATATTTAATATGTGTGAGATATTCATACTGTATACGAGTAGGCATATAGGATTGTTGAGATCAGAGGCAAATAAGTGAATGATCTCTAGGAAGAAAGCAGATGAATGGGATGATAAAAAGTATGCAGTGTAGCAGATAGAGGCACGGTCCACCTCTAACACCCTCAGGTACCACTCTGAACACCAGGTGAAAGTATAATACTATTATTTTTTATTATTATACAGTGCACAAAGCACCCTCCACTCTACACTCACAAATCACAAATAAATCAACCACAACAACACTATTTTCTCTCCTCCTCGCCCAGACACTTCGCCCTCCTACCTCCCAGCTCAGCTCAGCTCAGTGTCTGGACTGGCCCATAGTCCTTTTATAGCCCCTGACCCAGGGGTGTTCCTGCCCAATCAGTCCACAGTCCCTTATTCCTTCCAGGTCAGGGTAAACAGTCCTTTTCTTCAACCTGGGAGCACGTTGTTTCTTCCTGTCACGTGACCGTGATGCACTCCCGGGTCATAGGGCACATAAGAGCCCACAAGCCCCCCTACAGCGACTCCCTGTGGCCCCCAAGGTATCCAGCAGGGCTGTGTAAAAACACTACATAGTCCATGAGGCCTTGCTGGACCTCGGGGCACGATCATGCTGTCGGGAGAGCTCCTCCTGGCGGCCTGGGGGTGAGGGCCGGAGTAAAATGCCGGCAATCCACCACAGCAGGTAGACCGATGGACATTCGGATATATGCAAAAACTAAAAAGCATCGGTTGCCTCCTTAGCGTTATGTTTACCCCAGAAAAAAAGAGCCAAATACATTGAATTCTTTTCAGCAAGAAAAAAATGTTATTATGAGCATCAGAAGTATGTAAATACCGAAATGTCAACATAAATACATTAGGAAAGGGAAACCTAGTGACCAGTGGAAGCTGGAGAAAACAATTTGGACGGGGTGCAGTTTTTGGGGGACAAACTGAAGCAGTACATATCTATTATATAGTGCCTTTCACTCGATTTATTATATGATGCCTTTCATATCTATTTATTATATATTGCCTTTCATATCAATCTATCTATATCTGTCTATCCATCCATCCATCCATTATCCAACCCGCTATATCCTAACTACAGGGTCACGGGGTTCTGCTGGAGCCAATCCCAGCCAACACAGGGCGCAAGGCAGGAAACAAACCCCGGGCAGGGCACCAGCCCACCGCAGTATATCTATCTATCTATATATATTTATCTAACTATACCTATGTCTGTCTATCTACCTACCTATCTGGTCATTCCACATGCTCTCGTGGCCCCTCATCACATTGTCAATGCACATCTTGGCCTGTCCAGGACCAGACCCATAGGAAAAATCCAGGATTAAATATATTATACCCTTTCCACCATGCTGCCCAATCTGATTCCAGCTTTCCTATTTCTACTGCGCTCCAAAACTTTCAGTCTGTGACATCTGCAGTCCCCTTATTTTTCCCATAACTTGCCTTAAAGATGTGGAAAGGAACAGGGGCACCTGCCTGCCACCCAAACTGTATACTACACCAGTCTCTAAACTGCCCAGTCCTCTGCCAATTTGCCCAGTTCCCTATTCAGCCAAAACACACCTCCGGATTCTTCCTCCAATAATGTGTACGTCCGTCTGTCCTGTAACACGTCCATAGCAATCCAAATCTTACTCTTCCTCTGCTACTAGAGTTCCCAGTCCTTGGCCATTCCCACTGTATTCCATCATACAATCACTAGTCCTCTGATTTGCTCAAGTCTTGCATCCCAGTTTATCATTTAGCACACCCACAGAGTCTTTGCCACCCTAATTTTATTCTACACTTGCTGCCAGTCTGCCCAGTCCTATGCAAGCTTGCCAGGCTCACCTCACCTGGGCAGAAATTCACATTGTAAATCTACAGACCCCCACATCTTAAAACATAACTCGCCTTCCAGCGTGTCTTGTACTTCACCCAGAGGACAAGTCCAACCTAAACCTTACTCTGCCTTAATGATCAGGGTACTTAGATTTTCTTGAACAGAAAATTTGCCCTCCTTTCCTTCAGGCCTGAAAATTTCTGATTAAATCGAGTCCTTTCACTAAGCTTGCCAAACAAATTTACCTTCATACTATTGCCTAGAGCGGTGTTTCCCAACCTTTTCTCTTTGGTGGCACACTTTTTGTAATTAAAACCATCCCAAGCCACACCACTCTTCTACTAAGCACAAACACCTCATATCTCATGCACTTGCTCAGCTGCCCAATAGGGTGGGACTAACGGAGAAGCCAGTAAAAAAAGGACCTCCGAGATCACGGCACTTAGTGGGCACTTTGGTGGCATCTCCAAGCTGCTTCACCCTTTTGCCTGCCCCTCTCATATGCCAACTATCCACCAGCGCTGTGAGCCTCACTGGTGCCCACATGCCCAGGGCAGCCTGGTGACTCTTCTGAAGTGCTCTAACATGGCGATCAAGGAGCTGCTTTTATGCTTTTAAGTGGGCTACACTGTTATTTCCATGGCACACCTGGGTAGTTCTCATGGCACACTGGTTGAATAACACCAGTCTAGATGACTGTGGCTACTTTCATGCCACTTGCATTTTTGCAGGTGGTTGTTTTAGGCCTGTAGCTTTTAGGTCTCATCAGCTCCGTTGTTGTCCACAAAGCTTTGACAATTTGAAACAGCAAACAGGGAAAGCAAAAAAGGCATCACTTACAGTTGGCCAACTCCATTTGTAATAAGAAGAGCTGTCAAAGTCTGCGTCTGTGTGTAAGCTCATCCTCGATCACTTGCCTGCTGCTGGATTCTTAAGTCACATGTGTCCAGTCCAAGCTCCTTTATCATCTTTCTTTACTACAAGTGAACAATTTATAAAGGGGCATTTCACTGAATTTTCTTTGATTTCTGAAGTTCCATTTGAAGTTGCCATCTCCCTAAAGTCGCACTCGTTCATCTGTAGTTACATTAATGGTGGGTATGAACTGTGAACCATTGATGTGAACATGAAGTAGTTCATTAACTACTGTCCAGCTACTTTAGATTAAAAAAAAACTAAAACAGCGCTAACTGGCTGCCAATAAATGTGGGAGTGTCCAGGGTGCAGAGAGCTGCGTCTCTGGAAAAATCTGAAATGAAAGGGCAGCCTCAGGTCACCTGCTTGCCAAAAGATCAATGGCTTACATAGACTCATTTGGCTGGCGTCCTTCACTCTGGAAGTATTGGTATTCATACAGAAATTAAACAAATACAAGTCAGAACCAATATTTAAAGGATGTTCACATGCGCTGACACCAGGCACATTCTGCAAATAAAAAAATTGATTTCAGTATCATTTCACATTACCTAATTAATTTAAGTAATTAGAGAGTAATTGAGTTTTTAAAATATTTGGGCTGCGCCCCACATTGCAAAACACCACTGCTAGTGGCCACTGCTGTACTGATGCAGATTTAGTAGACGTCTCTTGTGTGACATGTTTAGAGAAAGTCACCAACTGACAGCCTCACAAGCATCACAACTGGGTTAGGAGGAAAAAGGCATCTCAGCTGGACTAAGAAGGTAGGACCCCCAATGTATAAAGACGTAAAAAAGACAGCTCAGGGTGAACTAGCTGATAGATAGATAGATAGATAGATAGATAGATAGATAGATAGATAGAT
>JANRMT010062846.1:27699278-27768493 GCA_026402145.1 Polypterus bichir lapradei | reverse complement strand
ATCCATTTTGTTGAGTACCATGTAAACTTGTCTCCTAAAAGACATTACATGTTTTAACTCCGGCGACTTGCACCCCAAAGGAATATAGCGGATTTTTAATACTAAACGACCATGACGAACTCTATCGTCTCATTCCTCAAAAATGGGGGGGCATTCGATAACGTTACTTTACGGGCCGGCGCCGCCAACGGAGACACCTGCACGAATGAGCCATCGATCACTACACCCTTCTCTACAATGGTCTGCGTCCAGATCGACAGAACTCAAAAATATTACGATTGCGCCGTTCATTCGTGAGGCGGACTTAATGTTCTCACAACCGATCATATTGCCTACCGCCAAAACCGCACTTTCTAAAGGGAAAAAAACATCACAGAGAAGTTTTATCCCATGGCGGCGGCGGCTCAGTCGTTCTAAATTCGCAGCCATTATGGCTGCTGTGGCCAGATGCCACTTCACACAAAAGAAACGGAAAAACTTTCAAACAATTCACCAAGAAAATGAAAGGGGGAAAAAAAGTTAAACAAAAACACTTCACTCACCAGACTCAGAGCCCACCACCAGCACTCGCGCCAGAAACAACCACCCAACATGCACTGCGACAGTGAAACAGGAAGGAAGCAGATAGATAGATAGATGTGTAAGGCACTATATTAGATAGATTAGATGTGTCACACACTAGAATGGCTAAAACGAAGAAGAAAGTAAAACCTCTGACTTGGCAGTCACAGTCATAGTGAGTCAATATGGAGGTGTATTGGACCCCCATAGCATTTCTTGATGCACTTCTGCTGAATGATTTGTTGGCTGAAAGTCCTCAGTGTTGGTGTGTCAGAGAGAGGATGTGCAGCATTGTTCATAACTGAACTTACCCTTTTAATTCGTTTTTTAATTTAGTAGGCTTCTCTTGAAGTTATGTTACCAACCCAGCACACCACAGTGAAGAAAACCACACTGGCCATCACTGAGTTGTAGAAGATGTGAAGGATGTCACTACTCACATTAAATGAAGGCAGTCAAGTAAGGAAGAAGAACCTTCTCTGCCCTTTCTTCTCTACTTTCTCTGTGTTATGAGACCGGTCTGTTATGTATTGAAATAAATGTAATAATGTTTGGTAGTATTTCTAGGCAGCCGTAGTGGGGTTAAGAGATATCTTTGTACAAGTGGTTGCAGAAAAGATTCTTAGTAAAAGACTACTGTGTAGTTAACATCATTTCTGACCTCAGTGTCTATCATTGAATGTCTGCCGTCATCAGCCTCAAAGTACCGGACATAATACAGTCCATCCTGTCATTGATGTGGACCCCCAAGTACTTTTAGGAGTGGACCACCTCCACATCCACTCCCTGAACAGTGACCAGATGCAGAGGCTCTTTGGTGGGGTGAAAGTCATTATCCAGTTTCTTGGTTTTGCTGATGCAAAGCCTGCTGTATGGACTTTGGTTGAAATTGTTCAGGTTGTAAATTTCTTTCTATGTTGACGTCTAGTTGTTGATATGTATGGTTGCTCTGCAAATAAACATTGGGTTAAAACTCATCTAAGCCATGTGTTGTTATCTCACTGAATGTGTTAACTGAAACTACCAATCCCTAAGGGCTTTCTGTCTAACCCTGGTCTAGTAATAGATGATTCCCATTCAGTCTTTGCAGTGCTGGTAAACTGGAAGCAGATTGCGATCTGTGGTCGCGGCAGTGAGGTGGTCCACCATTAATGAGGTATCCAGGGGTGAGTATTGCAGAGTGTACAAGTGAAGTCTAGTTAATAAGTTATTTTATTATAGATTTATTATAAAGGTGGCGGTGAATTCATTCTGCTGCCTTGCTTCCTCACTTACGGGTTGTGCCATGTGTTTCTCTTTTGGCAGAAAATCAGAGGTGCTAATACACACAGAAGTGTTTTTTTAATGCTATGTTTTTGCAATCTTTCCTGCTTTTGAGGTGACAGTGTAGCACAGCAAATCTCCCAAATCATTGCTTAAAATATTGCAAAAAAAATAAAAAAAATATTGCAAATGAGCAGCCACTACTTGTAAACACCAGGGGGTGAATCCTCCAGCATGACGCCTCATACCTGATGAGGGAGTCTAATGAACTCTTAATAGGTTTCCAGAGTAAAACGATGAATAATAAAAGCATGCAGATTAGGGCATTTATTTAAAGTCAGCTTTGAAGTGTTTTTCAGCAGCGTCCCAATAAGCCAAATCAAAGATGCACAGTCCTGATGTAAATCACACCACCTGTGTACTTAACAACACGCCTGCTCCCCACTTCCTTGCCAATCGCTCTCAAATCGCACACAGCAGTGCCATGCAAACCTCTCAGGATGGCAGGATGCTGGTCTTGGGTCATTCATGTCTTCCGCATGCTGGCAGCACCTCGGTGTTATGTTTGGAATGCTGCCCCCTTGTTTGCATCTATCGCTATTACACTAGCCTTAAACCTTATCTTTTGTTTCACTTTGTTGTAATTTCACCAAAATCTCTGTGGAATTCCTTAATAATGTGCCATCTCTATAGACTAGCTGATATAATCTTCTACATAGTCTTCATATTCATTTTAGCTGTGAACCACCCAGTCTCACTGAGATTGCAGAGGGTGGTCAACCAGCTGAGGGTAGGGAAGGTTGCGGAGATCTGTGATATTCAGGGTGGACTTCTCCATGCTGGTGGTAAGCCTGTCCTCCTCCTAAGCAATCTTTGCTTCCATCTGGGAGACGAGCGTCACCCCAACTGACTGAAGAACGGGATTTATCGTCCCTATCTGGAAAGGGAAGGCTGATCACCTGGATTGCGACAACTACATGGGAACAAGCACTGCTCCTGGTGCCAGGTAAGAACTGAGAGATCCCATCGAGCACAAACGTGAATATTGGCAGAGTTTCTTTGTAGCCTTTGGCGATTTCCATTCATTTGATTGAACTGCCCTGTGGGATCCCCAAAAGTTGCTGGATATCATGGCCAGCCTGTAATCTGGTACTGTGAGTGCTGTGCAGAGTGGACACAGAACTTTATGTTTTTCCCAGTTGATTCTGGGATTCGTCAAGAGTGTGTTCTTGATACTTCTCTGTTCAGTGCTTGCAGGACTCGGTGCTGGGCAAGGTCGTGGGGTCCACCGAAAGAGTCACTGATCTTGACTTTGCTGACAATGCTGTGATCCTCAAAGAGTCAATGGAGGCTCTGATTGGAGTTCTTGAGGAGTCTGAGTGTCAGGTCTTACGAGTGTCCTGATTAAAACCTAGATCTAGGCCTTTAATGACCTCTTGGGCACAGCCATCAGCAGTGTGTCTGTCTGAAGAGAGAGTGTCACCTCGTTGAGAGGTTTACTTACCTCAGCAGCAACATTCATGTCTCTGGTGACTCTTCGTATGAAGTCAGTAGAAGGATTTGGAGAGCAAGGGGGGTTCATGAGGTTACTGGAAAGCAGTGTGTGGTGCTACCGATATATTTTCAAAAAGCACAAAGGTCCAAGTCTTTAGAGTCCTGGTGCTTCCTGTTTCGCTATATGGTTGCGAGACATGGGCGCTATCCAGTGACCTGAGACGAAGACTGGTCTTCTTCAGTACTGTGTCTCTTCAGGGAATCCTTGGGTACTGTTGGTTTGACTTTGTGCTGCTCATGGATTCCCGAATGAGGCACATCACCTGCATTGTGAGGGAGCATCAGTTACAGCACTACGGCCATGTGGCACGATTCCCCGTGGATGATCCAGCTTGCAGGATCCTCATTGCTGAGGACCCAAATGGCTGGATCAGGCCAAGGGGTAACCCATATAACACCTGGCAACTGTGGACAGAAGGTCATTTCTGAAGGGTGGGACTGGACCATGTGTCTGCCTGGGGGGTTGCCAGAATGGGATTCTGTGCTGTTCCATCATGTGGTCGGTGCAGAAACACGTTATACCATTGAATGCTCCCCAACCTGACCTAACTTGACATATTCATTTGGAATGTGAGCTCTGCTGAGGACCTGACATATGAATAATTAAATATGCAAGCACTTGCCCTTTAATCAATCATTGATTGGTTGCTCATTCAAAAGAGAAAGTGCTAAAAATTGATGATATTAAGAATGGAGGCAGTGAACAAGTGGTCCTGTGTTTGTTTGGTCATTTCTGTATCCGTGTCAGCTTTAAGAACAGGAGGTCTCTAGCCTTGTGTTTGATCAGAGATGATTTTTGTTACTTTTTCCACAAAAGGCCTTTAAGGTACTCTTTGGTAATTAGTGGGCAGGAAATCCTACTAAGGGCGGCACGGTGGTGCAGTGGTAGCGCTGCTGCCTCACAGTAAGGAGACCCAGGTTCGCTTCCCGGGTCCTCCCTGTGTGGAGTTTGCATGTTCTCCCCGTGTCTGTGTGGGTTTCCTCCTGGTGCTCTGGTTTTCTCCCACAGTCCAAAGACATGCAGGTTAGGTGCATTGGCAATCCTAGAGTGTGCTTGGTGTGTGTGGGCTTGTGCCCTGCCCGGGGATTTGTACTGCCTTGCACCCTGTGCTGGATGGGATTGGCTCCAGCAGACCCCCGTGACCCTGTGTTAGGATATAGTGGGTTGGAAGATGACTGACTGAAATCGTCCTAAACCATACCTTAACCTATTAGACTTGTGTTACATGCGCGCCTCACAATACTTACACCTGGGAACCTCAGGAGTGTTCGGCTGCATGCTGCTAGAGCTACAGCTCACAGTCACTCACTTTTCCTTTGAAAGCACTCAGATTTCCACCACTGTGCGGGCTGCACAAAGGAGTCGCCTTGCATCCCTGCAGGATGTGAATTAGGTGGGAAAGCGACCCCTTAATCCCATAGGTACTGCTAATGTCAACAAACACGAGGTTGTTTCAGTGACTTAAAAACAAACGTTTTCACCGTTAACCTGTATGTTTATTTTGCAGAGAAACCAATAATATCAAACACCAGGAGTTAAGTGAATGAAATCGTACAACCAGAACGACTTGAATCAATGGGCATACGGCAAGGTTTGGGTCAGGTAGTTCACCTTGAGCAGTTACAGGGTTTGGAGTATTTTTCTTCATAAGCCAGCCGAGCTGGTTGTGATTTTTAGGATGCTGTTGTAAGTGGCATGCTGGCATTCCAAAAAAAGTGCTCTGAAATCCTCTCTTTTGATAAAGGGCCTCAATTAGGTCTATTGAAAAAGTCCTGGGAAAACGAGATGACACAGTAAGCCACGTAGCTTATATAAAGCAAGAGTTACATAATTATAAAGTCAGATGACTGATAACTAGTCAATGGTGTTGTTACTCGTTAAAGCATCTGTCCCTACACTTGTGTAACTCCCATCAGACCTCAGACTGCTCCTTACGGAATATGCGCCCTGCCTAGAAACTCATACCCCATACAGTCGTGTCGTACTCCTGTCCAATGCATCAGTCACAATGTTAGCCTTTCCATTATGAGCTCTACATTTTTGTTTACCTATTTTATTTCCTTACAAACTGCAGCTCATCTAAATAATCTCATATTCTTATATTAACTCTTTGAGGGCTGAATATTTTTTCCAAAGAACTCACTTTTCTGAGCGGGTGGTTTCACACTTAAATCAACATAAAACATCTGTTTCTGCGTGCTGTTGCCTTCTGTTCACCGTTCTTCAATGGCCAGCAGAAATGCGCCGGGGTCCAGCTGCCTGGTTGTCTTTGCACAGCAGTGGCAGTCGTAGTGCGACACAATCTTCTCATCGTGTCGGTCCTCGCATGCAGATGTTGGCCATACGTGCATCAGCTACAGAAATGTGCTCAGGATCACGATCAGCTGATGCCATCACATCACTTCCATTTTCGATCTCCATCTACAGATCACTTGCTTCAAAATCGAAGTCCTAAACGTCAGAGTCCGATTCAGCGCTAATAAGCAAAACGCCGTCTACAGAGTATTTTGCTTTGCGCATTCCCGTTGGTCTCTCTCCAGATGTCGATACCATTTTAGAGATTGTTTGCTCTTTGATACTCATGCACGTGCAGGGAATCCAGGACAAATCAATGAAGCTAACTTTCCTTTTAGCAAAGAGAGTCAAACTAAAACGTGACATGTTTTGTCATCAAGACCCATCCTCTACCCCTAAATTTCGACAAATATTGACATCTGCTTCTCTCTCATGTGAAGCAGTTGTAGAGCAAGAGGAACTTTTCCTGTACAAATGTATTATTAAGTAATTCACACCATAGGGAATAAGCACAGGCAGGGATGCTGTTGGTTTTCTGTGTGGTCAACCAATTCATTTTTATGGGGAGGCTAAACCACGAAGAGTTTCTTGTGCTTTTCACACTCCTTATTACTACATTGTGACAGGTGACATTGAGGTGGGCCTCAACAGCTCTGCTTCTTTGTACCTTTCATTATGGTTTAGATTTTATTGTTTATCTTTCTGGATTTATGCACAGTTGACTAGAAACTGATTACATACTGTGGTAGATCAGCCTGGACACAAACAGGCAGACACAGAATGTCCCGAAAAACACACACATTTAATTAAAGTTCCAGCACACAACACAGTGAGAGTGCACCAAACACCCTTAACAAGTCTGTCTCTCCCATCTGGACTTCTCCTTCTGCCGCCTTTACTCCTCTCCTCCCAAGCTTTGTCTTCTTCCTCCCGACTCCGGTTCCCCGACTGGAGGGTGGTGCCCCCTTCTATAATCACCTGGATGTGCTCCAGGTGCTCTGTGACGATCTTCTGGAAGTGCTGCATGAGCACCCGGAAGCACTACGGGTGTCCCTGAAATTCCTTCCGACAGCACTTCCGGATGTGGTGGAAGTGCTGACATCCAGGGCTCCACAATCCTCCGGGAGCCCCCCTGTGGTGGCCACGGACCCCAGTAGGGTTGAGTTTCCATGCTCAGTTCCCATGTCCCCCATACAGACCAGAGTGGCTACCCTTTCGTGGTCCAGGGGAAGAATAGTCCCTCTCCCAGTCCTTCCAGGCGTTCTGGCTAGGCATAGCCCCCGGCCGTCCGCCACAATACGAACGAGTTCTTTTCTAAGAGTGCGTTCACAAGTCCTGCAAAGTTAGCCTAGGCACCCAATGAACACAACGAATCCCTCAACCCTCAACTTGTATAGAAAACATGTATTTGTACATAAGCAATGCTTTTAAAAGTTAACCTTTGTATTTTGTTAAATATTTCTTGTGTATTTTAACAATAACAGAAAGTTAATTTTTGCTTCCATTGTTTTCCGTCAGCTGACATTGCTGTTTACGCCATCAGGTAGCCTACGTATGCAGACCTAACCTACCTCTCCTCAGCTCCTATTGAAAGCATATTTGTACTGTAAAAAGGTTAACATTTGTATTTTTTGCTATAGATTTTTATTGTATTTTAAAAGCAAACAACTGAAAGTTATTTTGTATTCCCATTGTTTTCCATTAGCTGATCTCGGTACAGTAGACTTGCTTTCCGCTAGAGAATGTCTGCTTAGCTTTACCAGCTATAATGCCGCTACTTTCTCGCTTAATTGCTGGGCTTGAAATAAAGCGAGTTAACTCAACGTAAACAGAGATACAGCCAACAGCACAACCACGAGTCGAGGATGCACGCACATGACTGAGAATGTAAATAATAATAATGTGGGTTTGGAGCTCCGCGTAGCACCAGACACGTGAACTAACCTACCTGCTGCCGCAAAATTTGAAGTTATGCTACAATTTTTCATTTTTCTCTTATTTAAATAATTTTAAATTTGCTGGACATGCACGTTCGCATCTTTGAAAGTTTGTGAGTTGAAGGTTCACGTGTAGGGGACTTACTGTATTCATTTAGCTTTGTGTTGGAATTGAAAGCATTGAGTCATCCTAAACGTTGACCTGAACTTGACTCACGCCATTACAGGGTCATGATACTTCAAGAACCTACCCTGGCTGGCATACTTCATCATTTAAAGATCTGCTGGTCCAGATTATTCACACTTGGGCCTGAATTCCTGCCTTTTGCAGGCACATTCAGGCTCAGTCCAGTTTACACTTTGGAGACAATCAGTAAAATACTGCAGTCCTGAAATGTTCATCTATATACTGTATATAAAAGTCAATGTGTGTATGTATGTATGTTCCAGCATCACGTCCGAATGGCTGGAGCGATTTTTATGAAACTTGATACACATGTTCCTCATTGGTTGACTAAAAATACTGTAGGTGAACTCAGCCGTAACCCGCCCCCTTCTGGGTAGGATGGGGGTGATCTTGCGGTCTTGTAGGCATGTTATCATCCAGTTGACACTCGGAACGACCACCAGAGGGCGAACTGGAGGCGACTGCCAGCATTCTTTATGTTTGAGCGCCACCACCGTGCCCCTGTTGCTTTTCAAATTAAATAGAGTTCTACGTGTGGAAGTGTGTGTGTCTGTCCGGCCCGGAAGTGAAATGTAGAGTCGGGGTGAGGGCTCCAGCTCTGAGGATATGCATGCAAGGCCAGCACACCTGCAAAAGGAAACCTCCTAAGAAAGACAGTCACTTAGCTGCTAATGCACAAACAATGCGAGCACTTCGGCAACATGAATCCTTCTAGCAGAGAGATGCCCAGAGTAGTTCTGACGATTTAAATACTCTCTAGGATCCCGTGCTGTTACACAGTTAGTATATCCCAGGTGACTGCCAGCATTCTTTATTTTTGAGCAGCACCGCACCCCTGTTGCTTTTCAAATTAAATAGAGTTGGCCGGTTCTGAGCGTCAACTAGATGATAACATACATACAAGACTGCAAGACAGGGACATTAGTGAGTCTTTGTTTCTTAATTTATTTTTATTTTTAACGTTGTGTTTTTTTAATTATGTTCTTCTCACGCAATTAAAAAAAAAAAACCACGCGGATGAACTGGAGGTGACTGCCAGCATTCTTTATGTTTGAGCAGCACCGCGACCCTGTTGCTTTTTAAATTAAATACAGTTGTCCAGTTCCAAGCGTCAACTGGATGATAACTTACATGCAACACCGCAAGACAAGCACATTAGTGAGTCTTTATCCATCCATCCATCATCCAACCCGCTATATCCTAACTACAGGGTCACGGGGTCTACTGGAGCCAATCCCAGCCAACACAGGGAGCAAGACAGGAAATAAACCCCAGGCAGGGCGCCAGCCCACCGCAGAAAACCCACTCAGACATGGGGAGAACATGCAAACTCCACGCAGGGAGGACCCGGGAAGCGAACCCAGGTTTATTGTTTGTTAATTTATTTTTATTTTTAAAGTTGTGTTTTTTTTTATTATGTTTTTCTCAAACAATTAAAAAAAAACTTTATGTTCCACCCGGGCAACTCTGGGTATTTCAGCTAGTTTCAAATAAGGAAAAGTGAGGACTGAGGGAGGCACTGTGGACATTAACACACAGAAAGAAGACCACTGCATGACAGGATCAAAACAAGTCAAGCCGCTCTTCAGAGTCTAATGTAATCTTGGCAGTGAGCTGAGCCAAACACAAAGCATATGCAGAATCTGCGCAGGCTTATTATTTGGGAGCGGGCCAAGCTCTCAGGACCCTATATGGTGAATGAGGATGAAAGTTCCTGAGGGCTTTTCCTTTGTTATGCCGCTGCTTTTCCATAAGCCTGCCCATCCGGAAGGCATGAAGAGATCAGTCCGTGTGGAACGTCCTAGCAGGGGCCACGAACATCAGTGGTGGGTGGGAGGCAGCAGCTTATTTCTGAGCATGTTTCCCCCAAATGCACACAATTAAACACTTAGCGACTTACTTTACCCCAACCACAAGAAGAGAGGCAGCGTAAGTGAGCTGTTTGTTATTGGATTAAGTAACAAATCACTTTTCATTAGCCAACTTTACTGGCTTTTTAACTGAACGGTGGCCAGGCCTGTTCTCTTATGAAACCTGCCAAGAATCTCACAGCTACTGCTAACTGAAACTGACATTGAGGAATGTGCTGCAGAATCCGATGTATGCTAACGATGTCCTGGATTACAGACTCCAATATGAAATGCAGTTTAATAGACTTTTATGTGTTGTCACACCTGACTACGCTTTTCCAGGGAAAACAAGCTGGAAGTGCAGGTGAAACTACAGGGGAGAAGGTCGAGAAGTCCAGATGTCTCTGAGCCTTTAAAGAAGGAGGCTGCCAGCCTGACAAGACGGCTCACCAGCGCTGATAAATGTTCATGTTACGGTTTTCTCCATTCTTCATCCCTTTCTGTTTCTTCATTTTTTTGCTTTTGTAAATTATTTTGTAGTATGTGTTAACCAATGCTGTGGTGGGTTGCTTCCTCCCTTGCGTCCTGTGTCGGCTGGGATTGGCTCCAGCAGCCCCTGTGACCCTGTAGTTAGGATATAGCGGGTTGGATAATGGATGGATGGATGGATGTTAACCAATGTGTTTTTGTTGGTTTCTGCTATAATTATATATCTGAGAGCCACTTATTAGTTATTTAGGTTATTTTAAATCGAGAGAAGTATTTAAAATGTTTGCCTATGTATCAGTGCATAGTCTATGATTGATTCTATTATAACCCCCACAAGCTAAACTGAAGTGTTCAAAATGGGCTTTACCACAAACACAAATATTTAAGTAGGTTACCACTTACATTGACGCAAAAAGGGAAAGCACCAAAAAATTAACAAAGAAATAAAAAAAACTATGAAATATGTCTTTTCATTAAATATTTGCCAAGAAAAATGTCTCTCTATTATAAAAAAAAAAATCCTGGGAGGGAGACTAGGGAGACGAGACGTGATCTTCTCGGAAGACAATCTGACGTCCCGCGAGAGACACTTTAACATCACGCGAGACAAGGCAGTGAGGCAACATTTAAAACAAGTTCACGGACATCTAAACTAGCAGTTGTTGGAATGCTTTTGGCAGACGCGCTTCATATGCTCCCAGCTATTAAAACAACGACAAGTAACAAGCAGAACACGCAGCTCGCCAGCAGCAGCAGCAGCAGCAGCAAGACAACAGATGATCCGGTGGCATCTCCTTGGTGTGCGTTCAGCCGCCCCTTCAGCCGCCTCTTCACAATGCGAGTGGCAGAGACACGAAGTGGCAAAAAGACAGCTGCTGTACAGGCTTTTAAATGATAAACATGCAGTGCGACAAAAAGAACATGCAGCTTGCCAGCAGCAGCAGCAGCAGAAAGACAGCAGATGATCCGGCGGCATCTCCTTAGCATGCGTTCAGCTGCCCCCCCTTCTCAATGCAAGCAGCGTTATACGTCCTGCGAGAAAGAGATGTAACCACGCCCGGGGCTGGAAATAAAGGACAAGTATTGTTTTTACAAAAGTTTTAAAGTAAAAGTGAAAATAATGCATATGTAACAATTCCCATGAAAGTAACAATCTCTTTAAATTGTATATCCAGTAAACCAAACCTGGGGGTGGGCGAGCGAAGCGAGCAGGGGGCGGAGCCCCCTAGTATTTACAAAGAAAAAGAGCAAAATGGTATCCCTTAAAAAGACAGATTGAGAAATGTTAAAAGAAAAGCAGAAATGAGACTTACACAATACATGTTCCTCCAACAATTCTCAATGCCTATCTGGATGACCTCACTGGTGGTCCTGCAGGTGTATATCACGGTGGTCCCGCCCACTGAAGACTTAATTAAACAAATTAACACAAAACAGACAATACATAAATAACAAGTAATTAATAATGAAAACAATTTTCTATAAAGACAGGAAACCTAATATGCACAATAAATACATTTAAATACATGTAAAAACACCAAAATTAAAGAAACTACATTTCCATCTGAACTGTTTTTCGGCCTCCAGCTGGGAGACATCCAGAGCAGATGGTCACTCAACCTCTGCCCACAGGCCTTGCACTCCTCTTTGACTGCCTGCTTCCTATCCACAGTAGCACTGGCACTGCCACAGTTCTGCCAGTCCTACTCTTTCACATTCTTTCTTTCCTTCCTTTCACTTTTGCTTCAGCCTCTGATCTTCCCTGTTTTCTGCATTTTTGTTTGTCACCCTCATTCCTGCTCAGGCTCCCCTTTATGGGAGCAGGTGCGGCGATCACAGACCCCAGAGCGCTAGCGAGGAAATTGGCTAAACCGTGCATATCAGCAATGACGTATGGCGCTGAGACAAAGTCAGTAAAGGGGATGCAGGGGAATAAGTTAGATGTGGCAGAAATGAGAATGTTCAGATGGATGTGTGGAGTTACAAGAATAAGAAATGGGACAATCAGGTACAACAAAAGTAATGGAAAAGAGTTTGAGGTGGTATAGACATGTGATGTGGAGAGACAATAAATATGATGAAAATGAAAGTAAAGGGAAAGAGAAGGCGATGAAGGCTAAAGTGGAGATGGATGAACAAAGTGAAGTTCTGAAGGAGAAGGGCTTGACTAGGGAGGAGGGGCAGGAATGAGCTATATGGAGAAGGTTGATCAAGTACATCACCCCTACATAGAAGTGGGAAAAGTAGAAAAAGAAGAAGAAGAAGTGCATGCCTGCAGGTTGTCACACAAACGCGATTAGGAGACAACTAAAGGGCCTGAATAAAAGTAATTCCATGCCTGACCAGGGGAGGCGAAGTGCACTGATTCTCTCTCTCAATTCCTTACAGACCATTCTCAGGAAATCCTACCAGGTTCCGGGGCAGCCGATGATGCCACTTCCAGTTCCGGCTCTGATGACATCACTTCCTCTACTTGCGTTTAAAGGCCGCCATTTTAAGGCAGCAAGTCAGTTCTGTTCTGGACTCATACCTGTGAACATGTCTGTTCAATTTAATCAATTTTGCAGCCAGGAAACATTATATGGGTGGCTGCCCCAAACCTTTTCAATGACTCTTTGTCGTTCTTGTGACAGCGTGAATGCCTGTCCGGTAAATTTCTCATCAATGCCCCAGAGCCTCTCGTGCCACACTACCACGTGCACCTACACCATCCTGGAGCCCGAGTGCTCCATTTTTATTTATTAAACGCTATGCATTGCCACAAACCCCCATCATGCACTTTACCACAGGTCAAGACACCAAACATCCTGACAACCACAAATTAGATGTGCTGCTGTGTATGAGAGAGAGTGAATCATAAAAGACTTACTTGATGTTGTCTCTAACTTTAATAAAGCAATTTCAGTAACGGTGGTTCTTGCTTGTTTATTCACTGTGTAGGCTGGTTATTTGAAAGGTGTCTGGACATTGGATGAGCTCCATCTAGTCTTCTCGCCAGTCCGAGCTCAGTTGGGCTGAATGGCCTGTTCTCGTCTAGAGTGTTCTAATGTTCTAATATTAATGTTCTGAACTGAGAAGAGAACTGTTAATCGAGGTTACCTCTGCACATGAAAACCTCGTAGATTCTTCCATGTTAGTTAATGGACACATTTTCCTTCAACAAAGGGTGCAGTATATTCAGGAAGAAATGAAGCAGCATTAAAATGATGGAAACGTAGCTTTGTTCCAAATTCAGAAGCAGTAAAAATGCATAAACAGACATCTTTGCCTGTGCTCACATTATTAAAAATATTTAAAATTGTTTGATGTATAGTTCATTTATTATTTTAGAAAAACATCATAGAAAATAATTTATGCTTGTCTGCCTTTTCACCGATCATCAAGAGTCACAATTTAGAAACCCATGATCATGTGATGTCACAGTGGCAGCACAGACAGACAAAACATGACATCTGTCTTCACCATATTCACCTGTCTGCCTTTCTGTCTGAGTGTGCAATAATCCTGGAAGCAATTTTATTTTTGAGCTGGATAGAGAGGCTTCGATGAAAATAGGAACCATTTAACACAATTATTTCATTTATTTAAATAAAGTCAATATGAGTGAATGTGTATGTTCATAATGCCTGTAATGGATGACATGTGAAATGTGGATAAATCCAAATTTATTAAGACATTTAGAAATGAATTGTGTGCATTGTGGGAAGCTATAACGTGAAATGATTCATCAGGGACTCTTTAGTTCGTTATTGTTATAGCTTGTAATCATAAACATTTCAGCAGATGGCATCGCACTTCGCAGGAAGACCTGCCATGTAACACAGAGCAGTGGAAGACAAATGAATGAAAGGGTATCCAGTCAAGGAGAAAAACTGACGCAAGTTATAATGAGGCTTACATCCCTTGTCAGAATGAGCCCTGGTGGTTCAAAAGGTCTTCTGATCACCTAACTGACCTCAGCATAATGTGCAGTAATAACAATAACAGTCTGCTAGAAATACTTTTACTCCAATTACAAGCCTGCACTTATTTTTTCAGTTGGATTTATTTTTATATATTGTACTTCTTTCTCTTTGACAAACTTTAGAGTGAATTGTTGCACATTGTCACACACACGCGAGTACAGGGCAGTCTCAGGGCTTGCACATTGAATGTACTACCACTCTGGAACATAAGAGGGCGATGTCATTTACACATTCTGCTCTTTTATCTACAAGCAGAGGATCTGAAAATCAAGGACAACTGAAAACATACTCACCTCTGCACCAGGGACCTCCTCTCCCAAGGTAAAACACATGCTGTATAATGGCCACCGCTTCCTGAAGAAGCCAGTCTTGATCATGGACTCGTGTCAGGAAAAATGATTCTGTTTTTCTTGCATAATTTTTTCAGTGCACATTTATTCCACCATAATCGGTTGGCTGGTACCTTGTCTTTCACAGCATTTATAAATGATCACCACCAATAGTCACTTGACATAAGAATGACACATTTCCTAGAATTAAAATAAACATTGTAAGGTTTCTAACTCTTTTGGGACTCCGCCCAATGGGACGACATGCTGAAGAGCATCCCAAAGCGAGATCGCTGCGTCTGTGGAAGACAGCATATCGGTCACCGAGGCAATCACAGGCTCCCAGCCCAAATCCTAAAAGATTCTTCCGTCGATGGGTGATTCAAGGAATATTGTAAATGCAGAGAACAGCATTACTTAACCTGGCCACGACCCTGCCTGATTGCTGTGTCTCTGTATAGGAGAGCGGTAGATCCCACTACAATAAATAACCGTGCTGTTCTTGTTTCAAGCTGAATAAAGATGGTGTCGCTAAAGTACTGAGACTCAGCCTCAGACTCAGTGTTTTGGGGTGCAAGACAGGGATTTACATGTCACAACATCTTTCCTATAATTAACTTTATCAGCTCGACGCTCCTCTTCCCCCTTCCCACAAACAGTGAAACTGAATTCTGGTGAATCCCTGGAATAATAAGAGGGCACTTTTAAACAGATTGTTCTGGTTTGTAATAGGAGATATGGTGGAACAGCTCTTCTGAGCATTGAGGTCTATCTCTATGGCCTATCTGGGATTTGCTCAACACTTAGCTGCCTCGAAAGCTTGCATATTGTAATCTGTTCAGTTAGTCAATCAAAGGGGTCATTTTGCTTGACTTCTCATTGCTCAACACTCTCACTAATCCTCCTTGTTTGTTGTTTCATGTTGTTTCATATCCTCTTGATATGTTTTGCTCCGTTTGCTTCTAACAAACTAAACTCCTCTCAATTCTCCTATAGCCCAATCATCTGTTATGTTCTCCAGATTTGACACCAGGTCCCTGGTCCTATGGGGTACTTTCCAATGCCTATTATTTTACATTTCACTTATTTCAGTGTCCTTCAAATTGGTGAATATTGTATAGGATCTCCAGTCTGGATTTCCTGGGGAGTTGGGTCATCTGGGGATGTGTTCTCCACTTCTGGCCTAGTGTCATTCCATAACTTGCTTGTAAGAGTGTTCTCTCTGTTTTCTCTGCTTTCTCTCTGGACACATGGGGTTCATTTGGTGCCTTCCCTCCCTGCACCCCCTTTTCATATCTTCTCTTCCTCATTCAGCTTCTGCTTTGTATACCCTTCTTGTTGATGTGTATCGTAAACTGCTCCCCATTACACTGCTCTGTCAATACAATCTTACTCCAGTTCCTACATTTTGCTAAGAAACTATTTGCACAAATAATTTAGATAAACAGAGTGCTTAGTTTCAGATTATTCATGGTTTGGGATGACCAACTGGTGATAACAGTAAATGATACCTTGTCACAGGTGCTATGCGTGCTCTCTGTTGTTCACAGCTACAACAATAAGCTTGAAGGAATTGGTTGTGAAAATATGAATTTCAAGAAATCCGTTCAAAGTGTGTCATACGCCGTGAAAATAAGCTGAAAAAGGACTGCTGTTAAGAGAGGTGATAACAAAGAGCCAGAGAAGATGCAGATTTAGGTCCTCAAAATGTATGCCTAATGACACTGAGACCACTCCAGCAGAACCATGGACGAGGCTGAAGAGCACACACGTCCTGACTGCAACAACAACAACATTTATTTCTATAGCACATTTTCATACAAATGATGCAGGTCAAAGTGCTTTACAGAATGAAGAAAAAAAAGACAAAATAAATAAGAAAATAGAATTAGGGAACACTAATTAAGATAGAATAAAAGTAAGGTCCGATAGCCAGGGAGGACAGAAAAAACAAAAAAAAAAACTCCAGACGGCTGAAGAAAAAAATAAAATCTGCAGGGGTTCCGAGGCCATGAGACCACCCAGTCCCCTCTGGGCATTCTACCTAACATCAGTTACCTCAATCAGTCCTCATTGTATTCAGGGTTCTCATGGAAGAACTTGAGGATGACGGTCATGTGGACTTCTGGCCTTTAATCCATGCCTTTAACTGCACGTCTAAATGCATAAATAAGGGAAGTTTACATTATTGTCTAAGAATATGGTCACTGGATTTTAACATGTAGTTGGGAGCTGGCGCTGATAGCGCAATGCAACACCCACCACACAACAAGCCACCTGGATTGGGAATACAGTGGAACCTTGGTTTGCAAGCATAATTCATTCCGGAAACGTGCTTGTAATCCAAAGCACTCGTATATCAAATCGAATTTCCTCATAAGAAACAAAGGAAACTCAGATAATCTGTTCTACAACATACAAATATTTATATAAAAATGATTAATACAAAATATAAAGTAAAAATAAGTAAAACAAATTAACCTGCACATTACCTTTGAAAAGAATCGTAGCTGATGTGAGGGAGACGAGAGAGAGGAAAGGAGGAGGAGGAGGAGGAGGAGGAGGAGGAGGGTTATTGTGTAGGACAACATTCACTCTAACAGAACCCCTGCTCTCTGTTGGCTCACTGGAATCTTTTTCTTTTTTTGCAACTTTAACAAGGAGCCTATCCAATGACAGTTGCTTTTGCCTGAAGAGTCACTACACTTGGACACAAACTTAAAAAAATGCTTTATGCACTGTAAGGTTTCTAAATTCTTTTGGGCACCCCCTCCCCCCCACCTTAACAGGACGACACACGGAAGAGTGTCCCAAAGCAACTGCAGGCTCCCAGCGCTGTAGCAGTTCACCGTAAAAGTGAATCAGAAAAGATTTCAGTCATGCTATAAGTGCCTGCCGTCGATGGGTGATGCAAGGAACATTATAAATGCAAGAGCACAGTATTACTTGGCCACTAACCTGGCCACAACCCTGCCTGATTGCTGTGTCTCTGTATAGGAGAGCGGTAGATCCCGCTACAGTAAATAACTGTGCTCTTCCAGTTTCCTGTTGAATAAAGCTGGTTTTGCTAAAGTACTGAGACTTAGCTTCGTGTTTTGGGGTGCATGACAGGGACTCGCATGTTACAACACACACACATGGCCACAATGCTATAGTAATGCTATAGTATAGTATGCGCTTGTACGGATGTTGACTACATGAATGAGGCACGCCGACTGAGAACGAGCAAGGGAGATGATTACCCAAAATCCCCATGTGATGCTTGGCGGACAAAATGTATATGTACTACTCATATTGCAAGACATCGCTCATTTATCAAGTTAAAATTTATTAAAAATTTTAGCTCATCTTGCAAAGCACAAGTTTACTCGCAATCCAAGGTTTTACTGTACAATGCTCATCTAACTTCTGTTTGTTGTTGCAAAATTCAAAATGACAACATGATATCATAGCAGAACGCAAGCACTTCTCAAAGCTATGGGGGCCAAGCACCTGCAGTGGTCTACGTGTATGTGTGTGTCTGTCTGTCTCTTCTGTTGCCGCTCTCATTACAATGTGCTGCTGAGCTCCTGGAGTGGTAACAGCACTGCCAGCTGTCTCTTTTCTCAAAGTGTCAAGTCTTTTCTTCAGTTTCTTTTTCTCTTTTCCTATCCTTCCAGTTATTTTATGCATTTTTTCTAATATATGAGTTGAAATGGGGACATGCAGTCCTAGATGTTTAAAGTGCGCAGACTGGAGGAAACTAGAGGCAGGTTTCTAGGAAGAAACCCTGTGGGCAGAGCCTTTTCAGTGGCAGATTTTGCTGCTATTTGTGACAAACTTTTAAGTGAATTCTCATTCAGGAATCATGTCTGGCCTTAACAGACTTTGTCTCTGTGGTGTGACAGCCTGTTTTCTCTGTAATCCCTGTCACTGCCATGCATCGTCACATTTACAGTATGTCTGAATAACAAATAGAAAGACTACAAGGATAATTTTAATAGACAAATATTGCTAAGTTCCATTTATAGTATGTTTGTAACTGCTTTGTTTTTGCTCTTTGTTTAAACTGTGACCTGCATGCAGCCCTGCCGAGCTATACTTCCTGCTTCTCGGCCCGTCACACAGTAGAGCATCCGACGGCCTTAGAAAATTCATCACCACTCTCCGCGGAGTGCGTCCATCGGCCAGGGACCAATTGCCAATACAGGGGGGAATTTTAATTCGGCCCACTTTCTCTTTGTCCCATTTCCTCCAGGACGATCCAACAACAACAACAACATTTATTTCTATAGCACATTTTCATATAAATAATGTAGCTCAAAGTACTTTACATAATGAAGAAAGAGAAAAAAAGACAAAATAAGAATTAAAATAAGAGAACACTAATTAACATAGAATAAAAGTAAGGTCCGATGGCCAGGGAGGACAGAAAAAACAAAAAAACTCCAGACGGCTGGAGAAAAGATAAAATCTGCAGGGGCTCTAAGGCCATGAGACCACCCAGCCCCCTCTAGGCATTCTGCCCAACATAAATGATCAGTCCTAATTGTATTCAGGGTTCTCATGGAAGGACCTGATGATGACGGTCATGTGGACTTCTGGCCTTTAATCCATCAATGTAGGGACATCACGGTGCTTTGATCAGGTGGTGGTGGCACAGGTCGCCACCCCAGAAAACCGGATAAAGAACGGGAGAGAGAGTAGGGGTTAGTACGGATTTTGGAGCCACCATAAACTATAATGATAATTAATTGAATATACAGAGCATCAGGATTTAACTAAGATGAATTTATGAGAAAGCCATGTTAAAGTAATGCGTTTTCAGAATTGTTTTAAAGTGCTCCACTGTATTAGCCTGGCGAATTTCAATCGGTCAGCTATTCCAGATTTTAGGTGCATAACAGCAGAAAGCCGCCACACCACTTCTTTTAAGTTTAGCTCTTGGAGTTCTAAGCAGACACTCATTTGAAGATCTAAGGTTACGATATATAGGAAATATAGGATGGTGCGAGATTATTTAAGGCTTTGTAAACTATAAGCAGTCAATTCTGAATGACACAGTTAACCAGTGTAGTGACATCAAAACTGGAGAGATGTGCTTGGACTTTCTTTTCCTAGTTAGGATTCTAGCAGCTGTATTCTGCACTAGTTGCAAATGATGTATGTCTTTTTTGGGTAGTCCTGAGAGGAGTGCGTTACTGTAATCTAGCCGACTGAAAACAAAAGTGTGAACTAATTTCTAACCAATCGCGGATCCGCAGCCACGGATCCAACCAGAGGAGGAGGATTATCAGTGCCTGGTCTGAAAGAATGACAAATGAAGTCACTGCTTGCTTGGTGTGTTTGTGTGTTCTAGAGTGTTAGCTCCCGCTTCAATAAATATGTTTGAAGTTGTTAATAAAACTGATCATTCTGAAGACAGAGACTCAGCCTCGTGTTTTGGGGTGTAAGACAGTGACTCATGCGTCACAAAACAAATCTGTGTGTTTATGTTTGTGCATTATGTAATCAGTAATTTGTAAAGTTGCATTTTACTTTCGAACTTGTTGCAGCACTCTAAGAGTCAGAAATATACATAAATGAATTGAACTGAAATTCATTGAATAAGAGGCCTGCAATATTAAACATGATCTGTCAGTCTTGGTTTGAAGGAATTATAACATCGCAGCTCCGTCCTGCTTAAGATTTATTTTTCCTTCTTCAGATGCTTTATTCCAGTAATTGATGAAGAGTGAATCGATCAGAAAGGTGGGACTGATGTAAAGTTGCCATTTGTGTTGTTCAGCTACTGAAGCTATTCAGAATCTACGATTTGTATTTGTATTAGTAGAATATTTGTATTCTCATTCCACTGCTTGCAATTTCCAGCCCTGATTGTCTTGCTTTATGGAACAGGGAAAACGGACATGGCCTAATCAAAGCAACTCATGCACATTGAGCGGCTGTGTAGGCCGGCATCAGTCACCAGCAGCCTATCCTGAACCCATCTTCTTTTTCTTTCAACGCACAACTCAAACAGCCCTGGGCAGAGAAACTCATCTGAAGACGGATGAGATGAAACTGCCTGTAGCCAGATAGCCATGTGATGATTGCAATAACCACATCCTGCAGAAACTGACCTGACCATCTAAATCAGATAATCCCCTAAGAACTCAAACACACTTCAGGCTGTAGATGGAATACTTAAAGGGGAACAAACCACTTGGCAACAGTGGGCCAGACCAGTAACTAGTTTTATAAGATGTATTTATTATACATTTTCTTGATTACTGATTGATTATTCATTTAATGTAGTAGTAGTAGTAGGAGTAGTGCCATGTGTGCAGAGTACAGTCAAATTCCTACTTACATGTCCAACCCATACACCAATAATATAATGCCAATAATAGTTAATTATTGCATGGCACAGTACCTGATGCACTAAAAGTGTCAGTCATTAAACCATTACTTAAAAAGTCAGACCTAGACCCACACATACTAAATAATTATAGGCCTATTTCAAATTTACCATTTCTCTTTAAAATACTAGAAAAAGTAGTTGCCAGTCAGCTTCAGTCATACCTTACGCATTACAATTTATTTGAGAAATTCCAGTCTGGTTTTCGCACTGGTCATAGTACAGAAACGGCACTAACACGGGTTGTAAATAACATTCTGATATCCTCTGATGAAGGAAACTCCACTGTAATTATGTTGTTGGACTTAAGTGCAGCATTTGACACCATTGACCATTCTACATTTACTGCACAGGCTAGAAAATGATGTTGGGCTTACAGGCCCCGTGCTCGCTTGGTTTAGTTCCTATTTATCAAATCAATTCCAATATGTACAGAAATGTGCTGACAGTACTCCATCATTATACACAGAAGTTCAATATGGTGTCCCGCAGGGCTCAGTACTGGGACCTTTACTGTTTTCACTTTACATGCTTCCACTGGGATCTCTCATTAGGAAACATAATGTTAATTTTCACTCGTATGCAGATGACACCCAGTTATACCTTTCATTTAAATCAAATGAAGTTTCTCCGATGTTGTCTTTAATTAGTTGTGTTAGTGAATTAAAGGAGTGGATGAATGAGAACTACTTGTCTTTAAATACAGATAAAGCAGAGATGTTAATTGTTGGAGGGAATGACGCTGATTACAACAATATTTTGTCATCATTTAACTCAGTTGATTTAACACCATTAATTTTACTGAATCAGCCCGCAATCTAGGAGTTATCTTTGACTCTAGCATGTCATTTAAAGCGCATATTACAAAGTTGTCCAAAACATGTTTCTTCCATCTTAAAAATGTTAGGAAATTAAGGCGCTTTCTAAATAAACAGGATTCTGAGAAATTAATTCACGCATTTATCTCTAGTAGGATTGACTACTGCAATGCGGTTTTCACTGGCTGTTCAAACTGTTCTCTATACAGCCTCCAGTTAATCCAAAATGCGGCTGCAAGAATTATTACAAGAACAAGAAAATATGAACACATAACTCCAGTTCTTAAATCCTTACACTGGCTTCCGGTTAAGTTTAGAGCAGGTTTCAAAATCCTCCTTTTAACATATAAAGCATTAAAGGGCCAAGGTCCGACTTACTTGTCTGAACTTATCATGACTTACAAACCAGAGCGCACATTAAGATCTCAAGATGCCGGTCTGCTTATGATTCCAAGGATTTATAAAATAACAGTGGGAGGTCGAGCTTTTAGTTACAGGGCCCCTAAACTGTGGAATGGTCTGATTGCTTCTATAAGAGATGCCCCTTCGGTCTCAGCCTTTAAATCCTGGCTGAAAACTCACTGCTTCAGTTTAGCATATCCTGACTAGAGCTGCTGATTAACTGTACAGACTGCATCTCTGTTGTTAGTCATTAGCACTAAAACATAAGTAACATGACAGTTATAATTGAATACTAACCCTCACCTATTCTGTTTCTCTTCTCGGTACTCAAATGTGGCACTTGGTGCCACAGCCCACCTGCCAAGTTGTTTTGCCTGCCTATGGTAAAGTCATCCCTGATGGAGGATCACAGGAATCATGGGAAAGAGGGGCCCTTTCATCGGATTGGCTGGCCCAGCACTGTTTTTAGCCGTGGAATGGCCAAATGGGGAGGCAGCTTGATGGATGAGGTCTCCAGGACTCTAAAAATATCCAAATCTTATTATATGATATCATCTACTGTTAAATTCTGCTCCGTACTTCTAAAGTTTTTATTTTTATGCTGTATTGAGGATTTGTTCTGTTCTGTTCTGTGTATTGTATTGTATTGACCCCCTTCTTTTGACACCCACTGCACGCCCAACCTACCTGGAAAGGGGTCTCTCTTTGAACTGCCTTTCCAAAGGTTTCTTCCATTTTCCCTACAAGGTTTTTTTGGGAGTTTTTCCTTGTCTTCTTAGAGAGTCAAGGCTGGGGGGCTGTTAAGAGGCAGGGCCTGTTAAAGCCCATTGCTGCACTTCCTGTGTGATTTTGGGCTGTACAAAAATAAACTGTATTGTATTGTATTGTATACACAACCTGTCACCACTCTCCAGTGCCAATGCATGTAAAGCATCTATAAGCAGGTGACACACTCTAGTACAAAGGGGCGGTGTGCCAACGTGTTACAATGCTGATAAGATTCTGATGGTGGATGACATCGTTCAGCATTGGTGAATACTTTAAGAAAACAGGTACATTAATACTGAAGTAATAATCACTATGTTTACTATGTTACTTTGAAATTCTTGATGCCAATCACCCTGCACTGCTGAACAACCAAAGATAACTGAATCTGAATCAAAGAAAAAAATTACCCAAAAGGAAAATATCATCTGCCAACCACATAAGAAGCAATTATTTTGCAATGAATACATGTCAGCAAGTGAGTTGAATGATTTTTTTTTTGGATCTTTCATTGAATTTATTAAAAGCATATAACATTCCAAACAATCAAGCCAAACTTAACAAAACTAAATTCAGATCATCCAACAGCCAGAGTAAAACTGTTGAGAGTAGTAAAGGGAGAAAGGAGTCTTTCTCCCCCAGTGTAAATGTTTATTCGAAAATATTATTGATAATAATAATTAAGGTCCTGTCAGGTTTAAAAAAATGTTCTGCAAAGATCTTCTAAGTAAAAATTAGATTTTTTCCAATTTCAAATAGTATATAACATCAGTTATACACTGACTTAAATTAAAGAGGTGGGTTAGGATTCTTCCAGGTAAGCAAGACAAGTCTACGTGCCAATAGGGAAGCAAAGGTAATCACAGTTTGTTTGTCCTTCTCCACTTTAAGCCCATCTGTGAGACCACCAAACACAGCTGATAGTGGGTTAGGAGGGACTGTGACACCAATGCTGTCCGAAAGGCATTTAAAGATTTTGGTCCAGAATGGTGTTAATTTAGTGCACACCCAAAACATGTGGCCCAGTGAGGCTGGAGCTTGATTGTAATGTTCGCAGAGTGGATATTACTGTGGAAATATTTTGTACAGTTTTAAATGAGATAGATGTGCTCGATAAAAGATTTTAAGTTGAATAATTAAATGTTTCGCACATGTGGAGCTAGAGTGAATTCAAGTTGAATAAAATTAGATTAGGTAACTTTATAAGACTGAAAGGCCAAAATCACGTTAAACCTCCCAGGTCATCCAGGATTTTCAATTCATATTTTGACATCCAAAATTGTGGGCATTACTATATGGATATATTGTAGTGTGCTATATATAGGAAAGGAAAAAAATGACACGGAAACTACTTGAAAAAAAGAAAAAACAAACTTCCAGAGGTAAACGAGGACATTTGCAGGCCTTCTCATTCATTCATTTGACTCGATTTTCCACTCTTTTAAGTGTAGTATGCACAGCAGGTTCATATTGTCACGTATACAGAGTACAACGAAATTCTTAACTTGCATGTGACGACCAACGTGCAGCACGTCTCTGTCACGGTCTGTGAGTGTTTTTATATTCCCTTGAAACTATGTCTTCTTTACCTCAAAAATTATGTTTTCCTTATCTGAAATAACCATCTTACCCTGGAGTTAGAATTATAATTTAATCAAAAAAGATCCCTGCATCTCAATAGCACTGTTTCTTTGTAGGTATTCTCCAGCAGTCTGGTTTTCTTCCTACATTTCCAAGGCCGCGTATTGATTGACATTTACAAATTGACCTCATGCCTTATGCGTGATGCTACCCCTGTCCACTGTGACTATTTAATCTGTATTTAATATTAAAAGAGTAAATTAAAAAGAAAAGGCAACTTGATAATTACACCATATCTGCAATGGATAGAAGATGATACAATGAAACACATTCCCAAAGGCTTATGGGTAGTTGAAACACAGACAGCGCAATACTCTTTTGTCAGTCTAGTCAAAGTCAAGACCAAATGAACATGGACACTCTACTATGGGACTGCACCATTGTTGAACAGCGCACCATGATGAGATTCCTTTGGGTAGAGGGAGTGAAACTTGCTGAAATTCAATGAAGGACATTCAAATCATTAAGCTTTTTGGGTACCCAATACCTGATCAATAGATGGAGTTACGATAGGAGCAACATTAACAACTACTGTAGTAGGATCCAACAAACAAAGGGAGAACTAGAAACTTTGTTTCATCTAATGGTACTATCATCCATTCATCCATCTATTTCTTAACCCATTTATCCATTTCAGGGTTCGGGTGCCGGTGCCTGCCCCTTGTGGAGACCCTGGGGGGTTAGTGTTGTGGCGAAAAATCTTTATTTTCTGTTTTGCTTATTATGATTGGCCTAGGCTGAGCAGATGTTCTCTTCTTCCATTTTTGGCCATTCTCTTATCATTTCCTTTCCCTTGGCCTTCAAGCTATTCTTTATTTGGTGCCCAAAGCTAAGCTTTAATTAAAAAAGAAATATGGCATGTACCTTTATTTAATCCTTTGCTTGGCATGCCTGACTTGTCTTAATTTCTGTACTAAGGTTAATGCTAATATATTTTTCTATATTTATTTATGCTAGTGAATTTTTTTATTTTCCATACATTACATCATCTTGACCTTGTTAGTAGCAATGCCTTTTGCTGTTTCTGCTGACTCACTATTCCAGCTGGCTACTCACTTGCCTACCAGGACCATTTTTCTGTATTATGTCATTGGTATTGTTCCTCAGCTTCCTAACCTTCGAACAACAGGTGTACATGTTCCCCCTTCTGTCCTCGACAGTTTCTGTGCGTCATTCTCTTTCTATTCTGTCTTTCATTTTCCAATATTGGTAATTTTGCTTTAAGCTTAAAAATAATGCAATATGACTAATATCTTTTATTTAACTATTTGCTTGACATATCTTATTTGCTTGACATTCTAATTTATGCTAAATCTAATGTTTCAGAAGCTGTTAATTACTTTTATGGCTATTTATGCTAATATATAAATTTTTATCTCCCAAAGTAGCTCCCCCAACACCAAACACAAACTGGCATGGACACAAGGTAAAAGCATAAAGTGTCTTTATTTGTGGGAAACTCTTTAAAACAAGCATTTCCCACCACCACAAGTATATGCAATGAGCAGAATATAGAATGCTCTTTGTCTTCTTTCTCTATCTCTCGGTCACTTTTCTACTGCTTCCTCCACTCATCCTCGCAAGTGTGAGTTTCTCTAGACTCTCGCTCGTCCTTGTGAGGCAGGCAGTTATTTTTACCTTCCACCTGGGAGTACTTCCGGTCTTCGGTTTACGTGATCCAAAAGCACTTCTGGGTGAGGCAGAAACACCTTGAAGTAGGGCTCCCCAATTCCTGCAGCACCCGCTGGTGGTACTCACGGAACCCTACAGGTCTGAGTCGAAGAACTCCATGCTGTTCAATGCAGCCTTGTGGGAATCTGAGGCACCACTACAACCTAGGGGGTCATCCTGGCCGGGTAAGGACACAGGCCGTCCTTCACACCCTTCAGCACTGGGCATAAGGTGAGAACAAACCCTGGATGGGGCACCCATTCATTGCCACTTAAACACATCCACAAGGCCAATATTGAGCTGGCAGCTAACCTAAAGCACACAAGTTTGGCACATGGAAGGAAAACCAGTCCATCTGGAGAAAAATCCACACAGTTATTTTTATTCATTACTAAATAGCCAGCAACAGACGTAAATGGCCTGCTATTTAAAAAGCCTACTTCTCTGCTGGAACTGAGTTAAGATTCAAACAAATCAAATGCCTCCACAATGACACTAGATTTAAAAATGGGTACATTAAATTTGGAAACAATGCCTTCCTTGTGTGAGTGAAAGATTTTCTGACTGTTTGGAAACTTTGGAAAATGACTCCTGGATTCAATTCACATGCTGCCAGATCTGTTGCAGCATAGCCTGAAAGAAACTGAAAAGGAAGCAATTCAGATTTTTAGGTCCCAGGAATCACAATAATATGATTTTGTAAGCGCTGTCTATAAATGTGCAACTTAGCACTGCAACAATATGATTCTGTAAACAGTGGCAGTTATTTCTGACATGGTGTTGCCACTAGAAGCATCCTTTAGTTAAAAGACAAAGCTTTACCTGAGAATGAATGGGTATTAAAAGTATTAAAATCAAGACTACTGAAAGGAGCCCCAAGCAAAAATGTAATTATTTATGACAATATTTTTAAATCAATTCAAGCCATAAAAGTGACTGCACAGCTCGACAATGTCTTCAGAGACAGTCGGTCACTTGGTCTGACCTCCTGTCATCAGCTACCATGTTGTGGACAGAGAGCAGAGTGACACCACTTCACACTTGACAGGCAGAGTATACCAATGTAAGAATAAAGACCCCAATGAGCAGACATGTTAGTATGAACCACAGTGAGCAGTTATAAAATGAAATAATGTTTTATTGAGGTCTGTAATCCTAAAGGGGTATTCAAATAAAAAAACATTCATAGATCAAATCATTGACATGAGAAATAGGCACAGGTAACCACAAAACTCCCAAACCAAAAATGAGAACAGGTCAGGTCAGAATGGGGAGTATGCACTGGTACAGCGTGTTACAACACCGACCACATGACGAAACAGCTCGGGATCCCAGTTGGCAACCCTGCAGGCAGACATACGGTCCAGTTCCACCCCCTGGAAATGACCCCCTTTCTGCCGCAGCCTGGTGTTACGTGGGGGTCCCCTTGGCCTGGTCTAACCACTTGGGTCCTCAACAGTGAGGATCCTGCAAGCTGTATCACCCTCGGGGAATCGTGACACATGTCGTAACTGACTCTCCCTCACAATGCAGGTAATGTGTCTCATTCGGGACTCCATGAGAAACTGCTCATTCGACACAAAGTCAAGCCAGCAAAACCCAAGGATTCTCTGAAGAGACACAGTACCAAAGGAGTCCAATCTTCATCTCAGGTCACTGGATAGTGTCCATATAGCAAGATAGGAAGCACCAGGACTCTAAAGACTTGGACCTTCATCCCTTTGCAAAATTATCAGGAGTATCACACACCACTTTCCAGCTACCTCATGACCCAACATGCCCTGCCAATCTGTCTACTGACTTCACAGGAAGAGTCACCAGAGACATGAATGTCGCTTCCGAGGTAAGTAAACCTCTTGACAAGGTCGATACTCTCTCTGCAGACAGACACACTGCTGATGACTTGCTAAAGAGGTCACTAAAGGCCTGGGACTTTTGGAGAACAAATTAAAAGTGGAAAAAATAAGAATAAATGGGTTAAAATTCTGAACAATGAATCACCAAATGCAAAACACTAAAAGCTTTTGGGAGGGGGAAATGCACAATGCTAGAAGAAGGAGCCCGGCTCTCTGCTTTAGCTCTCTGGCACCGCTCCATCATGTAACTACCACTCAAAAGTTGTTGTCAGTCAACTCAGATGGTTGGTGCCAGAGAAAGGTATGTATGAAAGGAGGGACTTGTGCCCAGGCTCCATTGTGACCACAATTAATGAGCAGGGTTATCCATTTGTTATTATTTACTTGTTTGGTTGACGCTTTTATCCAAGGTGACTTACGACATTTCTGATACAATTGGTTCCATTTCTTTTGTTTAATCCAATTGCAGTTCAGGTAGGTGAAGTGACTTGCTCATAGTCGCACAGTGTCAGTAGCTGGATTTGAACCCACATCCTTAGGGTTTGAAGTGCAACGTATTAACCACTAGGCCTGCTGTCCCTCCATTACTAAATGCAGGTTGAGGCAATAAACATCAGTGCAAAGCCTGAGAAACATATCTCCAGGAACCTCTGAGATTTTTAAAAAGTCCTTTGGTGGTGTGGAATTGTGAGTTATAACTCTGTGTTTAGTTAGGTTTGTTTCCTGGCTTATGCTTATTTTCCATTGTATTGTTATTTTTGTTGTTTATGAATTATTATTTTTCATATTTTTGGTGCTTGTGCATTTTAAAAAAATTATTAAGTACTATGTATTTAAATTTGAAAATATTCCTTGCATTTAATGGGCAGAACTTCAAGAGGAAGGGCCTTTACTGGCTTACATTATGCTTATTTTCCATTTTATTGTTATTTTTGTTATGAATTATTATTTTTCATATTGTTGGTGTTTGTGAATTTTAAAACATTATTAAGTATTATGTATTTAAGTTTGAAAATATTCCTGCATTTTATGGGCAGAACTTCAAGAGGAAGGACCATCATGATGTTATCCTGTGGCAGCGCCCTCAACTATTATATTGAGGTTGGAGAGATGGTTCAAGTAGAACATCATTGAAAATTGTGAGGAGTAGATCATCATTTTAAGTATAGTTTTGATTTTGTGATTTATTGTGGATTTTTACATAGATTTTGTTTTTTGAAAATTGGATTATAAACTAGATTGGTTGCCTTTTTTGCCATATCCATTTTGTCTTATGTTTCTTTCTTGTTTTGCTCTTTTGTGCTTATTTTACTCTATATAATTAATTCATTTGCAAAGATACTTTGTTGGCTTTTGTCTCTTTTCAAGCTAGAAGTTTAAGCTCATCTTCTCCCTTTTGCCATCTTGTGTGCTGCTATTCACAACCGATTGTTTTGGGTCTGAAATATGAAATATGATATTTATGTCACTTATATACCCCTTGTTAGCTGGATATTGATCTTTAGAATGTGCATATTAATAAAAAAACACCAATTTTGTCAGTAACATCAGGACCTAACGTGGTACCAAGAGTTATGTCTGATTCAATCTAAGAAACTTGCCTGATACGGAAATGGAAATTGTAACAGCAGAAATTATGTTAAGAGCAATCCCAAAAAGTGAGTGAGCTGGTTAAAGTCAGAACACTAAATCAGATGCTGGCAAGCAAGTTATATGGCAAAACAAAACTCCAAGTTGTTCAACAGATTCTTGTTGTAACCAAGAAGGCATCTTAATATTCTCTTTTTTGGGCTTCTGTAAAGTTTTAATTTTCCTCTTGCAAAAAAAATAAGTGTTATCTGTTTATGACACACAGCCTACTGTCCATGCAGAATTGGTGAAAAGGCAGAAACTAAGAGAAAGTAAACACTGGTAGACACAACCACACGCCAATGCATCGGTCCAACTTAGAGCTGCCAATTACACAATATGGAGCAAAAACCAAAGGGCCCAGAGCCCAGAATTTGAGCCCAGTTATCTGAAGCAGGAAGGCAGTGATGCTCACAACTCTAACACTGTACAGCCCATAAATTATATTTAAACCACAGCTGGCCATTGCATGCCATTCCAGTCTTTCATAAAACATGTTCTGCTACTTGTACCACTACATCTAGGTACAACTATTACTTTGTCATAATCTGGATAAATCTCATTAATTTGGTAGACTGTCAACACTGTCTGTGGGAAATCCTCCATGTCATCACAAGCATTGACACCATGGCCATCTGACATGAGCTGTGACATGAGGCGGACTGATCCTGCAATGATGTTAGGCCATCAGACTACAAAACACAGACCACCAGCTTCACATTAAGTAATGGCAATAAAATGGCCAAAGATAAGCCATCACTTTCAAATTAGTCTTACAGGGCCAGATATATCCAGTATATATATATATATATAGTGTCAGCCCAGACACAAACAGACACCGAGACAAACGTCCCAGAAAACACACGTTTACTCTTCTTTTTGCCTTTTACACAGCACTGTACACAATGCACTAACAGCCACAATAGCCCAGTCCGTTCCTTCTCTACCATCTTCTTTCCTTCAACCGCCTCCACTTCTTCCTTAGCAAGCTTAGTCCTCCTCCTCCTGACCCAGGCTCCTCGAATGGAGTGGGGCGGCCCCTTTTATATTTCACCCAGATGAGCTCCAGGTGTTCCTTGATGATTTCCCTGCGGCACTCCCTGATGTGGTGGAAGTGCTGCCTGGACACCTGGAAGCACTCCAGATGTCTTCGGTTCCTCTTCCGGAAGCACGTCCTGGTGTGGTGGAAGTGCTGCAGTTCTAGACTCCGGAATGATCTGGGTGCCCCCTGGCGGTGGCCACGGGCAACAACAGGGTTGAGCTTCTAAATTCCAGTCCAGTGGCCCCGATATAGACCAGGGGGGGCTGCCCTCTTGTGTTCTGGGGGAGGTACTGTCTCTCTCCTGGACCTTCCATCCTCCAGGCATTCCGGCTGGGCAACAGCCCCAGCCGTCCGCCACAATATATATATATATTTATATATACAGTATGTTGTGACGGGCGGCCTCTGCCATTACCCGGCCAGGACGCCAATGGAATAGAAAGAACTGGGGAGAGAGCATTGCTGAGGTACTACCTCCCCTGGGATGCTATAGGGCAGCCCTCCTGGGCAGCAGGGGCACCACGGATTCCCGCAGGGCACGCTGGGAGCTGGAGTTTGGTGCAGCCCTGTTGGGTTCTTGTGGGGGTCGCCAGGGGGAGCTGCAGAGCCCTATAGAGGATTTCCACCACACCTGGGAGGGGGCATTGTGGGAAGAGCTAGGTAACATCCTGGGATGTTCTCCAGGAACTCTACTGGAGAGAGAAAAAATGGTTAGCACCAGTGCCCCCTCTTATCCCAAGGTGGTATATATAATTGTCAATGTACTGTAGGTGTTTGGGTAAATGTTTATATATTTGTGGATAATAGTTCATGCTTTTAAGCTTTTAATTAGGTACAGATATAAGAGGTGAATGGAGCATTAGTGTTTTGCTAAGGTGTCAGTAATTGGGTTCAGATTGTAAGTTCGTTGTAGTATTCATTCTTGAGAAAATACAAAAGGAAAGAAGGATTAAAATTAAGTGCTGAGAACTAGCTAGACTAAGTAAATTCAAAGCAATCCAGGCCAGCATCCTCAGTAAAAGCCAACGGAGCACAGTGGCACAACACAATATTTTTGATTGACTTGAATACGACACCTGGTTTAAGAGTTTCCCATTTTTTAAACTTTTTAAATAGTTTGGGTGAGCATTCAGTTTCCCCTGTGGTGTCCTGGCAAATTCCATCCTCTGTGTGAAAAACAGGTTCAACAAGAAAACATGGCAGGAAAATAGTCAAAGGAAATCAGTCAGAGAGAAAAGGCTCCCTTTGAAGCGGCAGCCCAGAGTTACAGAAAAGACAGCTGGCATGGCTGACAAGAGCAAAACAACGTCACCGCTTCTGCTCTGCCAGTCCTGGTTGGCCTGTGATTTTTCTCTTTGATCCTGGTTACAAAGGCCATTGTCTGCTGCATTCTGGAAGCCTTTGATTGGCGCCTCTGTTTTGGAATGGTGAAACAGAGCTGTGGGTTTTTCAAATCCCCAGGAAGGCAGGCAGACTTGGCATCTCAGCAATGCATAGAAATGCACAGCATGCATTTCATTTATACCACCAGGCTAGAGTCACCAGTGGTGGACAATCAAATGGGCTGCAGTGGCAGGACTCCAGAGATTCAACAAGCTTTTAATCCAAGAGTGTCTAAGCGACAAAGCATTTACACATAAGAGTGAGACTTTAATAAATCTGAGAAAAAAATGCAGTAATAATTCATACGTAAGCCTACCTTTCCCTTTTTAAGATTACAGGAAGCTGAAACGTTATCTGGCAGGGGCCAGCTGTGGAATGAAGGTACGTAAGCAGATCACATTCACTGAGCCACAGATGCCACGTTATTTAAATAATTGTTTTTGACATGACATGTAAGATCACAATGGATTGTGAACAGACTAGGAGGTGAATCTGGAGCTCAGGACCTTGTCACCGCCACAACCCTTACAAATAATAGTATCTATTAAATATAATTATTTTTTAGTCATACAAACCTACTAGATAAAAGGATGTGCAGGGCCTTGTATGACTACTAGGATGCTGGCTAAAATCATTGGGATTGACAGGTGCTGCCTAAAGCATGACTCATAGATTTAGTTCTCCCAGTAACCACTAGATGTCACTGTGGGCGAGAAACCTAAAAGTTGAGTAGAGGGACCCAGTGTCCGTTATTTATTAAGTGTTACTCTAGATTACACCTGGGAATTGCACTAAAAGTCTGACTAAGATAAAAATTTGTCTTATCTCAAAGTAGCTCAAGAGTAGTAGTTCATGCTTAAGAATGAACGACGTCACAACTTTACAGCACCTTGAGCCACAAAATGGCAGCCATGATATTAATGTTGTAGCTTCCCAAACATAGTACCGTTGTAGCCGCCGAAGTATAATGCGAAGTCGAGCACGGGCAGAATACGTGCTGAAAGAAATCTCAAAGTCTAAAAGTTTGTTTTAAAAATATTTAGTGAAAGTTAAAATCAAATAATCCACACAAGAATTAAAGAAAAAATAGTTACACACATAGAATAAAAGGCAATAAAAAAGAAAAATGTATCTTGTCTAAACTTAGCTTTCCTTGAGGAACTTTAGTTATTTCTATACTTAAAGGTTCTTCTTCTGTACGCTATAAGCATACAGCTTCGTGCTTAAATAAGCGTGTTATCTTTACGTGTTACTTCACACACTCAAAGAGCCCGTAGGCCATCAAGCACGGTCACGTGCACAAGCACGGGCACGGTTTACAACCGTATGCCTCTACACCTTACACGCGGCAAGGCTGTCACTAACTGAAGAAAAATGTTTACTCAAAGCTGTTAGAAATGGCAGGAATATACCAATACAATTCTACTTATAGGGGGGTTATAGGAACCTCCCATAGTTTATGCATTGTCATCTAGTAAGATATTTATGAATCTTATAGAACTAGGAAAATGGCTCTTAGAACCGTATATACTTGCATATAAGTCGGGTCTTGAAACCAGAAAAACTGATTATAAAAGCAGACCCTGACTTATACGCCCATTTAAAAATGTGACACATTTTTTTTACATCTTCTTGCCTCCTCCAATCTTGCACCAGTTTCTCAGACACATCGAATTTTGTTGCAGCAGTGCAGTTACCAATTTCTTTTGCCACTTCAACGACTTTTAATTTAAAACCAGCTTCATATTTTCTTCTGATCGAATGCTCCATCGAAGATAAGGGATGCTCTTACGATAAAGGTATATGAGGGTGTGAGATACAAAAAACACTAAGCAGTGCAGACATCGCTTTGGAATACTTCGGGTATTACCGTGTGGTCACGTAGGCACAATACATAGGGATAAAGACAGTGTGCTCTGTGGTTACTCTCTCAGGTGGGCGTTAGCATATCATAATCTCTTGGATCAATAGCGTGAGTTTTCTGCATTCGACTTCATACAACCAACATTATAAAATACCGGACATTATTTGGTAAAATCAAGCCCTGACCTATCCATAGGAGAACTTAAACATCAGTATATATGGTAATATGAATAATATTTAAATTAGTAGGAAAAGAAAAAGATAAAGGAAGACATAATAAGGTAGGATACTGCACAAAGCTCCATTTATCAACACTAGCGATAATACAGTTTGCATTAATGCATGCTCATTCACTTTTGGGGCAATGATCTTGATGTGCGTGCCACCAATCACACCAATAATTGCAGAAAAACCAGTGATTTGTGTGAGTGCAGCTTGCTTTAACATTATCTTACTTGGAGTAGTGGGAAAATATATACTGTAATATACAATAAAATACAATTTATTTTTGTCTAATCCAAAATCACACAAGGAGTGCCACAATAGGCCTTAACAGGAGAAAAAATTGATGAAATCTGGGGAATGTAAAATTCAGAGAGAAACTCCTTTCCAGGTAGGATGGGCACGCAATGGGTGTCAACAAATAGGGTAAATACAATACACAAAACAGAAGTAATCTTCAATACAATAGTACAATAGTAATATTACAAGTACAGAGCAAAAAGCAAGAGAAGATGATATCATATATGAGGATTCAGGTTTGTTCAGAGTTCTGGAGACCTTGGCCATCAAGCTGCCTCTCCCTACTGGCCATTCCACAGGTGAGTCAGTGCTGGGACAGCCAATCACATGAAAGGAGCTTTCTACCCGATGATTCCAGGGCTCCACTGTCTGAGTAAATCTGTGTGTTATCTCATGTGCTGTAAAGACGTTCAATGTTTGGTGCAAAATCTGATGAATAATTGGCTATGACATATCTAAATCACTGTTATTGCAGAGCTGAAATTAACGAAAAAAACATTACATTACCAACACTTTCATTTCAGCTGACAGCATGTAGATGGAGTGATTATATGAAGTATCACACTTGCCACAAATATCATTCCATCTCTGTCAAATCTATTCTACCTGTAGTTCCTCTTTTTCCAGTGTTTCCACAATATTCTGCCTTTCTTGGAATGTACAGTACATGCCGATGACTGTCTGAACACCATCTTCTGGCAGGTCCTCGTGAGTTAGCACAGCTCACAAGCTCTCCTAAATTCTGGTGAAGTTTGACGTTTTGTAAATTAGAAAAAACTATAATATGGTACTCCTCCTACTCCAAAGAGTCGGACAAATTTTGCGTCACTTTGAGATTTTGAGTCAGTCTCCCTACTCTGAGATGCTTGATAAATATATGCACTGAGCCAAAAAAAAGCATCATTTGAATTAAAAGCAAATCCCTGCCAGCGTTAAAATGTCCATAAAGTAAGGAGAAGATTTGGGTGAAGCTTCACTGATTGGAGGAAGAGAACTTAAAGGCTGAGTGAGATGGGCAGGTGAGAAGGGAAGCAGCTTTATGGTATTTTATCAGATGGAAAAAATTGGAAAGTCACCACTCGAGACACTGAATACACAAAAACGTTTAAAGGCAAACCGATGGGGACAGCAACCCGTCATTTGTGTCTTTGTCATCATCATGTGGCAATGCTACTTGAAAAGGACTTCAAATCCCAGCAGCTCATAGGATCACTATACCTCCCCAGAATGCCCCAGCTTGAGGAAGTCTGTGAAGGTGCACAATTTAAAAGGATTATTATTTTCATCAATGCTGGACAACTTCTGCAGTTCACTTGACTGACACTTTTCTCAAGGATTACAGTCCCTTGCTGAATTTGTGTGTACTTTGCCCATCGTTGGATTTAGTTCAAGGCATTTCTGCGTATTTGAAGCCATCACTACCTGACGTGTGCTCCTTCCATCACTGGTCAACAGCAATGTCATATGACACAACAAATTTCACATCTATACTGGATGACCATTCATTTGGGCATTTAATATTCATCGTCGTCATCTGCATCTGGTATTCTGTGTTTGTGTGCAATTATGCTGTTTGTAGGTTATTTGGGGGATTTGTAAATAGTTGGTAAATGATTTGTTTGTATTTATAAATACTTTGATTAATACACACTTTTGGATCATTTGTCCCGTTGTGTGGTGTCTCTGTGGGAGGGTTATGTGTTGGACCTGTAAAACACAATGTGAATCTTAGTGCCCCAGAGCCTCTACAATCATTCTTTTGTCACGCTGTGTACACTTGGTGTTTTTGTAATATTGATATTGTCATCGGATTTTCTGTTGTTTTCTTCTAAGGATTTCAATTTAATATTTTGTTTTGGGATTGGTTTGGATTGCCTTGTTGCAGCTCATTTTGCTTATTTTTAACTCTTTAACAATTTTTTACATTATTATTTTTATATTGTTGAAAATACATTTTCTTTTATAGTGATTTTTTGTTACCCATTTCCCTTACAAGCTAGAGGTTTATGGTAATCCCCTCTCGTTTAGGGGAATTTTGATTTTATTTTGGGGCTTGGCATATGCATTTTTGAATTTTGAACCCAAAGCATGAGTCTCCCGATTCCTTTTCAGACTTGATTCTGCTGCTGTCCTGTGCTATCAGCACAGTTCTTGTCTATTTACACAGTAGAATCCCGCTTTCCATTTCTCTCTATTATATAAAAAAATTCTTGGGACGAGACGAGACTTTTCTGAGAGACGAGAGGAGACATTTTCAGAGAAATAATTTCATGTCCCGTGAGATGAGACTTTGTGGCAAGAGATGAATTGAAAACCTAACAGCTCCAACCAGCTCCAAGACAAAGAGTAGAAGAAGAAGAAAAGACAAATAGTAGAAGACAAAGTAGAATGTCGTAATGAGGTTCAAAAACGTTGGCGCAATACACATGCAGAGCAGGTTAGAGATTATGAAAGTACTAAAATTTGAAAGTCTCAAAAAAATTATAGTAAAGATCACATTAGCACTAACAAACGGAAATTATTACTTGGTGAAATAATGGAACAGTGGAAGGAGATCGAATATATGGACATAGGTGATATGACAGAGCTACTACAAGTTTAATATCAAAAAAACCACAATCGAAAGAGTTAAAGGATCGGACATATTCGAAATTCTACAGCCAATAATGGATACAAATCCAGACGTCCAAAAGTATTGCACTTTACACAAAATTATCTGTAAAACACAGACAAAGAAGTTTTCTTGGATTTCTATATGAATTTGAAAGTTCACACTTGCATATATAATAAACCAACATGTGACGAATTATCAGCGGTAATACTTTCGAAAGATGGAGATATCAAAGACAGAGTTGAAATTCGTGTTTATCCAAAAGCACAGCACAATTCGTCGCAAGCAGCAGGTCCGGGAAATGATAAAGCGTAAAGCCTGCACAAGGGTTGGCGAGCAAAGCAAGCAGGGGTCAGAGCCCCCTAGTTTTCCTTAACATTGGACAGTTGCAATCACATAGCCACAGTATGATCATTTATGACATTTTGAGCATGTTTAGTGACTCAATCAGTGTTTCACTGTGGACTTAATAGAATAAATGGACTAACCTCTTGGGTTTGGTTTTATTTTAATTTGAAGCAAATAACATTTTATAGAATCAAGTAAAACTTGACAAACCAAAATTTAACCTCTTTGGTTTTAGGTCAAATGCTTTCTGTACATGCTTGTCCATCTTCCATGGCACTCCAGGATTGGAACTGTGTAACTGATACACTGGAAAGATACACCAAAAGTCAACTTTTAACTTAAACATTTGGAGTACATAAGAAACATGAATAATGCCAAGGCCATTGTTCTCCACTGTGATCCTGCATGATCCTCATTTCTATAAGGTCTCCATCTCCTGGGGCCTGGTCAAAGCAGAGGAATAGAATGTGAATATCCTGGATCAGCTGCCAGCTCAGCTATACTCCTTCTGTCCAGAGTCATTAATTTCCTCATCAGCCAGAGTGTGTCTCTGTTTCACAGCTGCTGATATTCTCTCACAGCAGGTACAAAGTGATACCTTGTTAGCAGTCATTTTGCTGCATGAATCACACAGCTTCCCTTGAGAGTCACGTAGTCCCCCCTAGTATATTTAAAGACAAAGTGAATTTTTACATTCACACATTCACTAAACATACCCAGGAGGGTGTGCTATAAAGGAATAAAGTGTAATCATGGCAGAAGACCACACACCCTGACTTGACCTTTCCTTGTAGATGGCTATCAAGTGGAGCAGGTAGCTAATGTGTCCACTGAGGCTCAACCTCAGCTTCTCTTGCATCACAACTTTCTGTTCCCTCCCTCTATTGGAGCCATCGTTCCACATGCCAGAGACCCATTGTCCTGAGTTAAGGGCTGCGTTTTACTGCCTTCACTTTAGGGCATCAGCAATCTTTAATCAGAGGAAAACCAGAAGCCACACATTGTACCAAAGGGACCAAACCAGTAATCTCTTATATTATATAAGATATTGTTGTCAAACTTTTTTCTGATATCTAGTTGCTAAGAAACAGTTCCATGCAGTCTTTGTTTCAGTTTACATTTTCAGGTTTAATGAATTGTATGATGGGGTGCCCAGCTGGTTGGATTATGCTAGGGGGCAAGGACATCATGAAGATGAAAAATGTATATGTTTACATTGTGATGGAATGAGGATATGCAGGCATATTACACATCTTTAAATAGTCATGAAACCTTACATTTATACAGCAGAAACTAAAACAACATTGATAGCTTTTATAATATAAACACTGATTTGTTGCCTTTCAGTCATACATATGGGGTCCTTATATTCATGTGTACAGAGTACAGTGCAGTTCCTGCTTAAATGTGCTGATCAATATGAAACACATTGCCACTCTCTGGAATCATCATTAGGAACTCCAATTACCTTACTATGAAACTCATATCTAAAAAATTACAAAACACGTTTGCTTTAAAAAAACACAGAGGTGATGCAACTGATCAACTTATAAAATCAATTTATGTGCAGTCACTTGATTTCTATTTGCTAAAAGATTCATCATCTGTGATTTTTCATCATAGCTCAGAGGCCCCAGTCGTAGAACCAGCCTGTTAGCTACTGTCTGGGCCAGCACACTTCTGGTATGCCATTTTATTATGAGTCCTGGTTCTGGACCTTTTCGCATAATTTTAGAGGCTTTTTATTAAAAGACATTGTACTTCTTCTTGTTATAGTGTTTTCATTTCATTGCGACACAATTTTGTGTTCAGTTTTTCAGTTGCCATCGCCTTTTTGAGAGTTATTTTTCACGATTGGGGTCACGTTGTTTTTGGATGTTGCTGGCATCGCTTGGTGTGACTTCATCATGCAATAGTTTTTTTAAGATGGTGGCATGGTAATCTAAGTGTCCAAGCTTTGGATAAGAATTCTAAAAATAATTATTTGTACTTTAGTTATTTAGGGGAAAGCATTAGAAATATTTAGGAGACTTCTTTGGTTGTTTTAACAGTGTTTTGGCCTTATGTATTTGAATTTTGATGATGTATATTTTGTAAGAACTTACAGTGGCTGAACTTTCACCTGCCCTTCAACTATTTCTTTGGTTTTACCACATGTAACTTTTCATTTCTGGTCTAAAATATTAAAATTCATGCATTGGATATGACCTTTCCATCATTGTCACAGCACATACAGGGAAATGAAGTGTTCTGCTTTAGAGTACTCAAATATATGGCTAGATGAGTATGACTTTTGTCTATAATGTTAATACAAACCTACTCGTAACCTTTCGGTTTGTAGTGGGTTTTATTTTGGTCGTGCTCCCTTCAGCAAATGTCAGTAAGCAAATACCAACATTATTGCCAAATGAGGATGTGTTTGCTGATCAGTGTTTGTTTTTTAAGTACTTTCTGCTTCTTTCTTGTCCTTCATGCATTTACTCACACCCATCCTAACTTAATCTAATGCCTGACATGTGTCATTTCGAGGTCTCGCCCAAGGACGTTACAAATCTCATGCATCAGGCTGCTATACCTGCCTACTAGTTAGCACTTCTGACTCATGGATGCAGTGTCCTGGCTTTGCGTTCCATTAGTCACCATCTTTGCAGTGCTTGCCTACCTTCCCCATGTTTTTATGCAGTGCTTTAAGAAACTGTTTTTATTTTTACATAAATTGCAAGCACCCATACCAGGGGCCTCATACATAACGTCGTTCGTATAATTCACACTATAACATTGCGTACGGACAAAAGCAGAAATGCGGATACGCACAAAAAAATCCAGATGCATAAATCTGTGCGAACGCCAGCTTCCACGTTCTTCCACTACATAAATCCCAGTCAGCGTGAAAAGTAACGCACGTGCACGAGCCTGCTGTCCTGCCCCGTCTCCTTCCAGAATTACGCCTCTTTGAAAATGAAAATCAATATAAATAGCCCTTAAGCTCAGTGTTCTGTGAAAAGACAATGGCAAAAGCACGGGGGGAAATAGAAGAATTTCAGTGAATACCAAGTGGAGGCAAAAAAAAATGTACTATTTGTTGGTTTAAACAGTGATATAAACAACAAAAGGAAGTTGATCGAGTGACATAGAGTGTCGGAGAAACTTGAAAGCTCAACTTCAAAGTCGTACAGTGCCCGAAATATAAAAAAAGTTGTCAGATATCAAAGTCGCCATGAAAAGGCGAGTCGTATCCACCGTCTGAGTGTCATATGAAAGCTTATTTGGGTACAGAGAAAAAAAAAATAGACAGTGGGAAAAAAGCACGAAATGTCAACTTTAAACTCTAAATCTCCACTTTAATCACATAGTTTATTTTGTCATTAAAGTAGAACATCATAAACTTCATCTTAAAATCGTTTAATTTACTAGTTTCTCAGATCGCATTGTAACTAAAGTAGCAAGTTAAATGCTTTGTTTTGTATTTGATCTTCTATGTGCTCTGTGTGTGTTAATCACTATGTACTTCTTAAACGGGCTTTCTCTTCCTCCTACAGGACACAGAATCCATTAAATTCGTAATATTACAGCTCTCTGAATAATTAAAATACTGAGATGTATACGTGATATAATTTTCATGATGATAGGAGTTAAAACATGTTATTAAACATGGAATACGGTGGCGCAGTGATTGTTCATGGCTCATGCAAGATGCTTGCTGCGCCGTGCGCAACCTTAAATGAAATACTTTATTGCAGCAGTACTGTCTCTCTCAAACATACTAACCCCCAATTCCTGTCCTTACTTTTCTTTCTCCAAATACCCAATCGCCACACAATCAGCTCTGTAATAGATGTTAAGCCATCTGTAAGCTTAGAACGCTGATTCTTCAAAACTTTTAAGGAACATTGAAATATCTTTGTAGTACATGTTTAATTATTCTATCCATCTCTCCTTCTAGCGTCATGCCAGCACTGGCAAGAATACAGTGTGAGGCAGGAACAATCCGCGAACGGAGCGCCAGATCGTCGCTAGCGCTGCGGCACCATGTTCTCACATGTTTATTTATTAAAAATATAGAATATTTAAATTAAGTTAAAGTTTTGTCTGTATAATATAATAAACATATTTTGCTGCATTTCATCTTAAAAATGATATCATCATCATAACTGTATCACAAGTTTACAGTGAGGTGATTGTACTTATAAGTACAAACAGTTCTGCAAGGAGCACTTGATGGACTGAATGAGTGCGTTTATAGTTCTTGGGATGAAACTGTTTCTGAACCGCGAGGAAAGGCTCTGAAGTATTTGCCGTATGAGAGCAGTTCAACAGACAGCATGGTTGAGGCAGCGTGTGCTTGATGATGTATACCGATAATTCTCTTTCCGATCAGCTGCTCCGAGTGGTGCAGTGAGAGTAATATGGAAAAAGATGATCCGCTGTGGCAACCCCTAACAGGAGCAGCTGAAAGAAGAAGAAGGTGCAGTGAGAGTAACAACACTAAAGCAGTTATGGTATTGACAATTCTGTGGACCATTATATTGTTACAGGTGAATTACAATCAGATGCATTAAACTAATAAACAATACGCAGTTAATATCAGTGTATTTATAAAGCCGCATCAGGGATGTGGATCTAAAAAAGAAAGGGAAACCACACTGGAACAGTAGCACTGCTTTGACGCAGGAGCGGAGAGCTTGCGCATGCCAGGGTATGAGCTACAGTGGAAATGTGCGTGACTTTACGCCAAGTTTAGGTTTTATATATCACGATCTGAATGTGGAAACATTCATACGCAACATTTTTGTGCGTACGCACTGTTTTTACATGAGACCCCAGGTGATTACTGGTGGTCACAGTTTAACTGATGAAGTCTGATAGCCAAGTCTGACCAAATCACCAGACACACTTCCCTGTGTCTAGTGAACCCTATGAATCTATGTCTCACTTAGTTAGTGAACACGGTGGATGTTTTTGCAAATGTATAATAACCCATCTCCTAGGTAAAGGAACTAGGATGTTGTGCCATGTTTAGCCATGATGGATGCAGTGACTAGTCAAGCAAAGTGACAGCTATTTTTGGCAAACTAAACAGATTACAACATACAAGCTTTCGAGGCAACTGGGGCCTCTTCTTCAAGCAAGATGTAATACAGAAACTGGAATACTAGGACAGAGAAAGCATTGGAAAACCTTTAAATCGGTCATCTTCAACACAGAAAATTAACAGACCTGCCCAGCCTAAGGCCTCAAACACACGTAAATGGGGTATTTTTTAAAATGGGAGTTTTCCTTCTTTGTTTTTCAAAAAATCCTATCCACATGCTCGTCGTTTTTTTAAAAATCTCCCTCCACATAAAAATGCAAAAATCTGCTGTCAAAAGCACAAATCGGGAATAGATAACAAGGGGAATGTCATTCAGATTAAATGTCTATTGGCCTTTTTTTCATATGTGTGTTCAGTGTGGAATTTGTGAAAATGTGGGTGTCATGAACACTACAATGTCAATAAATAAACACTTGTAATCGCAGGTGGCTTGTATGGTAAGAGAAAATGTCCCCTTTCTCTTCAAATAATGAATAGAATTTGTGGATGGCTGCTTTATTTCTAAAGGAGTCCCAGTGAAACCCTGCTACAAGTTCCTCTACATTGGACTCAGTGACAGGTAATTGTATATACACAGGGAACAAGTGGAATGCAATTGCTTCACACACTTACCTTACCATTTTAGGAAGCCACCTGTCTTGGCATCACAAAAGCATTTGCTGTCTTGAGTAATCTCCCTTCATCTACTAAATAGAAGAGTGAGTAGACAACTTTTTTGGCAACACTGACAGGTGGTCTCATTACAGTTGTCTTTCCTTCGATGTGCGGGTGAAGCAACTCACTCAAAGACAATAGCGATGTCCTAGACAAATGAAAATTCTCTTCTGCAACAACCACTTCATTCTCAAAGTTGTCCCACCAACTAGAGGTCCGTGTTGCCAGAGAATTTGATGTAGCAGTGACCTCCTTCTGAGGCCTCTGTTGCTCAATAGAATGATAACTTAATGGTACGTTTAAATGGAAACATGTAAAAAGACCTGTCAACAAGGTTAACACCAGGACTACTTTAGTTACAACTGTAATTACACAAAATTGCCTCATGTAAACAAAACAGATAATGGTGCACACACTGACGTCAGTCAAAGAAAATGCTAGCATGTACTCTGACATTACAATCCAAAAATTCAGTTTTTCCTGTTTTCACGTAATCAGAGAAAAACAGAGTTTCTAAACATCTTCACCGTGGAAGGGTTTTTTCAAAAAGTCCACTTTCAGGGACTTAAAATGCAATTTGCGTGTGGACGAAAGGCCAAAACATGTATAAAAAGCTACATTTTAAAAATACTCAGGTACGTGCGGACAGGGTGTAAGATTCAGCAGGATAGGAGAACAATAGATAGTCAAGATCTTTTGATAAGATAACTGCCCAGGAGAGACTTTTGACATTTTTGATGCTGTGTTAGCCATTATGAATGTAGTGAGAAGTCAAGCAAAATGACACCTTTTAAGAGTTTTCCACACAATGTGGACCAGTCAGATAAATGCAAATAATCCTCATATCTGGTCATAAAACACCTGTCTCAATTTACTCCATGTTGTAATGAGTTACATTTTGGCATCAGGTTAACTTCCCATTCCTTTCTCTCTTGCTGTGCCTTGAAATTGCCAATAAGCCAGTGCCTGAAGAAGGGGCCTTAGCGGTCTGGAAAGCTTGCATATTGGTGTCATTTTGCCTGTCTTCTCTAGGTGAAGGAAATAACTGAAATATCATCCCTGAATAGATGTATGTTGGCACTGCACCATCTATGGGCCCTGAGGCTACATGAAACTCCAGAACCTCCCTAAAGACTCCAACCGTAATATGGTAACCCAACATGCCCTATCAATTACAGTATAATGTGATGTTGGCCTTACTATACATTTTAATAATAATAACAGTCATAACAAATTTATTTAGGTGAACCTGTATACAATAATGTTCCACATCTGTCATCAATCATGTGCCATCAGTGTCATAATAATAAATTTATCATTTTCATTGAGCTGGTATGATCTGTGACAAGTTGCCAGTCTGGAGCCCACCTACACTAAAGCAAGCTTATGCAGTGCCCTCAAGATCAAAACTGAGTAGCTGCTGTTCTCTTATATTGTCCACTCTAATGGGCTATATAGTGAACACCTCCAGCTATTAGATGCTCTTGTAGTTGTACTTTGCAATTCATATCTACAGGTGACCTTCATAGACTAAGCATTTATATGATGGAACTTTTTCCACTCTGTCCACATCCACAAGGTGACCATCCTTAGGACAGCACTGCTGAAGGATGCATACCATTTGAAAAAAACAGGAATCTGATATAAAGAGCACACATTAAAAAGCAAGCCATGATTCCTCATCTCTCTCAAACTGCAAGCCCCAGGAAGGTGTCCCAAAGCATTCATGTCACTGGGAAATAATTATCTCAGGCCGAGACAAACTGTCATGCCTGGCGGAGCTTTGCAGACGCACAAAGCAGAGTTAAGAAACATTTGGCAGGAAAGATGTGGACTGGCAGGATAAAGATTAACAGACTTTAGACAGTTTCAAAAACCATTTATATTACAGGCTCCATTGTCTGTCTCTTCAATCAGACAGTGGCACATGACAGCTGCTGGCTTCCTGGGAAGTGGGCACCACCTAGTGGTCATTTCCCGCACATTATTACAGGCAGACATGCACCACGAAGCACAAAGCAGGCGAGAAATCAGCTAGGCTGGTCCAGCTCAGTCAAGTGTGAAAAATTATTGAGTGGGATATGACAATGCTGTTTAATTTAAAAATGTATTCTGTTAACAATGTAATATTCTTCACCACTGATCTCCTGTCCTCCGGGCCATATGGGCAGAAATTAATAGATGAGATCAAACCACTTACTGACCTGCAGTTTATGCTTTCCAAAGATATAAAGCTTGAGTAAAGGAAGCCATTTTAATAAATTTCATAGCATTTAATAAAAACAGTCAATGTCTGTGAGAAAAGAATATCCCAATCTAGCTGCATGAATTGTGCCTAAGATATTACTGTATGTAACCCTTAAGAAAGAAGTAAGCATTTTTCCATCTAAATCCTGAAGAGGACTCTTTATTATGTAACTGATCCTTTACAATGACAAAAAATAACTTTTACTTTCCTCAGCTGGCTCAGCTACACTGACTGATACTGAGCCATCTGCAAAACTTTGCTGCTAACTTCCTAAATTGTAAATTTGGTCATCCCAAAATAACTGTGGTTATTGCTGACCCAAAAAATATCTATTAAACACCTGAGATATTCACACACTAGTCTCCTTACTGACCCAATGCCCTGCTATGCAAATCATGAGAGGGCTCTAGTTCCAGTTCTGTGGAGCTTACTTCCTAGGGTTGTCCGTAAGTTCATCCAAAGTCCTACAGAAAGGTGGCATTTTCTGTCTAATATTCTAAATCAGCTATTCTCCCTCAGTAACATTATAAGAACAGTTACCTATCCATCTATTCCTTCCTTAAACCTGCTCTTTTCCCTTTGCACTGAGGAGTGATGGAGTCTATCCCAGCTGCATTGAGCACAAAGGAATTAGAAAAGGCAGGAAGAGGCAGGAACACATTCACACAAACGCCCACTCTTAGTTATAGTGGAATACTTTGGACTCACAGTTAACCTAACATGTACACCTTCAGCATGTGGGAGGTACCTGGAGAAAACATTTGCAGATTTAGGAAGAGAATACATACCGTACATGAATAGTGAACAGGCCAGGGTTCAAACTAAGAATTGTTGAGCTGTAACATTTGCCAGAGTACCACTGTGTGTCCACAGGCTAATACAGAAAAAATAAATAAAATTATTATTAAAATGTAGAACTTAAGTTGTCTTGTGATATCAAGTTGTGAATGTTGAACATAATAGGCTATATGCACACGGTAGTGCTGATGTACTTCCCATGAAATCTCAGTCAGCTTAGTCACCTCAATTTTCCATACTGCAGTGGTGATTTTTGTTTGGTGGTGAGAATGTCTGAGAAAAAGAAGTTTTAAGTTTCAGCGTGCAGATAGCTCTTCAGCTGAACATTGTTGTGTACCTTTCTGTCGAGCTTCCAGTAAGTACAAGGTACTTGCTTTTCATACATTTCCCTCAGATGCGGAAACAGGATGAAAATGTGCCAACGCTATATGAAGAGAGAACTTATGGTTAGTACCCATATCCAAGTTTTTAACTGGAATTTTAAAAATATGGATTTTCGTGAGCCAGGTTCTGAGATAGGGAGGCAACTGTTGAAGAAGGGAACGGTTCCAGCGTCATTTTAGTTGAACAATTTCTCTATTCCACTTTCAAGACTAGGGCTTTGGGAGAGAAGAAAGTAACCGATAGAGGATGACACAACAGCCAAGGAGGATGATGATAAAATCCTCAAGGACAACGACTACACTTCACCTCCGGATCCAGTAGTTGTCGACCTATTACTTGATGAAAACACGTCTCTCAGAGAGGAGATCCACTAGCTGAGGAAATAAATTGAGACCCTTACAATGAAAAAGTGGTTTAGCATTCACTGTTTTGCTGGCTCAGACAGAGGTAAGATGTCCAGCAGACTCATGTTATTAAGTATTAAGCTTACATACATATTCACCAATCCCTGAATAAAGTTTAATGACTAATTAATGAAATTGTTTTTTTAAAGAAGTCTAATGTAATCACATATTTGTCCTATGTACTGTAGGTTCAGAGTAGACTTTTTAATATGTCCAAATCTTACCTTTGTAATTGTGGATGTAGCTTGAAACATGTAGTTTGAAGCCCTTCTCCTTTTAGCCCCTGACATTTAAACACAATGTTAGAATAATGCGACTTACATCATTTACCGTTAAGTCTGGGCACGTCATGAAGCAATCAGGTGAAAAAAACAGTCCATTTCGATATCAAAATCGGAAGTGAAGCAGCTGGCTGACATGGAATCCAGAAGAGAGTCTGCATATAGCTTATTGTAATCTGGAGCAGACTTGTTACAAAACTCAACATGCTAGGAAGAAACAGGAAGGCATGGCGAGAAAGACATGAAGAAATGTGGCCTGACTCCCCTGAGTAGATACCTCAAATGAGTTGTAATGGCCATTGAGTTGCATGTATTATAGGAATGCAACATAAAATGCATTTTCTAAATCCTTACAAAGGTTTGGACTGGATTTTTCAATGGAGGCAAAGCACTCATGTTATCTAGATCATTTCAGACCTCTACATCATTTCTCACTACAAGCTGGGTTTTTAAGGTGCTTTACAGACATGGAATTATATTTTGTTGATAAAGTCATTTTTGTGGAGGAAGATCTTAGAATGAAGAGCAAAGGTGAGCTTAAATAGAAACATGCTTTCAGCAAGAGCAGAATTGCAAATAGCAAAAGGCTCAAAATATCCTTTAAATTAAACATCCTACAAATTTCAAAAGTATAAATGTGTGGAGGGGTCTGTGAAGAGACTGTGAGCGACAGAACTCACGAACAGAAGCACCGACTAAAGAAGTCACTTTCATTCTCGATACTGCACAATTAAATGGGGTTTGCCATGAGGTGACCCAAATCTTTATCTCATCCTGCACTCTTATATCTAGATATATATGTGTGTTACCAAATATTCCTGAACATCTTCAGCTGAGAAATGAATCTGAAGAGCTGAAGTTGGAAGATTTGGCAACAGAAATAACAACATCCTTCTTAAATGTCCTTATGGAAAAAGAGGGAAAAAAGCTCTCAACTGCTTCCCAAGAAACCACCAGAAAAGTGGACAGACGATTTAATCTTCAATGAATTTTGTGAACTGTCGGCACATATGATGGTAGTAAAAGATGCAACTGAAACAGAAATAAATCTCATCGAAAAGTAAAATGACATAGTGACAAAGGACAAAGAATAGAAACAGTTTATTTTTTGACCAGTCACAAATCATTGCAAGAATTTTCCAACTTTATCAAAAACAGTGCTAATGTGGCAGACCTACAAGTGTGGAACATGCTATCTAGGTCAGGGCAGATCAGGTCAGGTCAGGTCAAGTTGGGGAACATGTAGAAATGTAGTCCAGTCCAACCCTCCTGTCTGCTGCAGCCAGGTGTTATGTGGGCATCCCCTTGGCCTGGTCCAGCCACCTTGCTCCTCAACATTGTTGATCCTATGAGCCAGATCCTCAATCAGGACTCCATGAGCAACCTCTCATACAATATAAAGTCAAACCAGCAGTACCCAAGGATTCTCTGAAGAGACACAGTACCAAAGGAATCCAATCTTTGTCCCAGGTCACTGCATAGCATCCATATCTCACAACCATATAGCAAAACAGGAAACACCAGGACATTAAAGATTTGGACCTTCGTCCTTTTGCATAGACATCGGGAGCACCACACACCACTTTTTAGTAACCTCATCACCCCCCAGACTCTCCCAATACATCTACTGATTTCATAGGAAGAGTCACCAGAGACATGAATGTGGCTGTTGAGGTAAGTAAACCTCTTGATGAGGTCAACACTCTCTCCGCAGCCAGACAAACTGCTGATGGCTTTGTCTAAGAGGTCATTAAAGGCCTGGGTCTAGATCATCTAGTTCTGATGACATAAAAACTGCCAAACTATCTACTGTAGGATTATCTCTCTCTCCACCAGATAAATGCCATTTTTTCAATTTTTCCATGGAGGAAAATTGCATGGTTCCATGTAGGCCACTTCAAAATCTCTCAGTGCTGTCACCCTTGTCTGTTGCCCTTTCAGGACATTTGACATAACCATACTGTATATCATGTGACTCCAAATGATTATAACTGGCCTACTCTTTCTCCTTCCTAAGGTACCAATGGCCAATACGCTGTCAAGTTTTACATTTTCCATTCTGAAGTACTTCAATTCAAATTCCATTTACAATATATTCCAAAAACAGATAACCAATATAATCTCAAAAATGACCAAAATGGAACTCTGTATCGTAGGAGGAAGACTAATGTGAACATTGACAATAGATGGATACTGTAAATGGAGTGTGAATTGCTAGAAAACAAAGCTGAACAGCAAAACCTCAAGAAGTAGCAATAGCCTCATGAAGATGCCACTGTATGACTGAGGCAAGTCCCCAGATCAATATAACACTCTCAAATTCACTTAATCCAATTGAGGGTCACAGGGGGCTGTAATTAGTCATGGCATCACCAGGGAAGAAGATAGCCTGAATAGGTTGTCAGTCCATCACAGGACCCATACACGGCCCATTAAGAACAAACAATTCACATAACCAGCACATTTTGGGGATGTGGGGGAAAAAAAAAATAAGCAGAGAAAGGGATAAACTCTACATAGATGGTATCGGGTCATAGAATTAGAGACCAAGATGTTAGATCCACAAAGCAGCAGCACCATTATATCATCTTTCTATGCAGTTGGTCAAGCTGCTTGTGAAATTTTGGCCCTAAATGATTATTCTATTACTGTCCTGTGATTAGAACAAAAAAGAAAAAAGCCTTAGAATTAATAATAAATCGAAGGGGAACAATCCAATAAAGGATGCTAACAGAACCCATAAAAATTCTAGATATAAGCAACTGAGTTTTCTAAAAGACATCATTTAGGCAAAACATCTGCATCTATCACAGTATGAGCACTGTAATGGAGAATGTGTTGTAGAGTAAATCATAAGAGTGACAGGTGAATCTCCACAACTGACTTAATTTGTAACAATGAGTAAGCCAATTACTTGTGGGTCTATGTATACCTTGTGATGGTATTTATATTGGAAAGGTGCTATATTAAACAAAGTATATGAGGCATTGTGGCACAGTGTCCAAAATGTTGGTAATCAAATGTTACAGAAAGTGTTTCAGACTTGAATGACTTTGAGTGTGTCTGCTAATCTGCCAGGGCTCAAACTGTACAAGAACTGGAACAGTTGTGCTTCATTTCTATAGTGTTTTACATACAAGGGGGCTGTGTAACAAAAAGGTTGGATGGCAGATTTGTTAAACCAGAACATTGTCAATTCAGCCTTCATCACTAGCTTCTACAGTTGTTTGACCTAGAGAAGGATACTTCACCTGCTAGTGTTCACATTGTAAAAATAAAGAAAGAATTGCACTTTACCTGTGAGGTGCCTGGAAAAAGCCTAGAGGACAGGCCATTCATAAAACAGAATTTATTAGGCTTACTACATGATTGCCAAAGTGTCCGATGTCAAATCAAAGGACCCTTGGTACAATCTGTGTCACTGACAGCCTGTGTCACCTCAAGTGAGTTGTTTCTACTTCCTTGCCAATAACCATACTGTCTAAATACAAAGAGATATGCTTTGCATCGAGATGGTTATTTCTAGTTGAAAGGTGCTTTATAAAACTATTTTTTTTTTAAGAAGTGTGGCTAAGGCTGAGGCTGCTGGTTTAATCCTCACCAATACCTTTGTGTAAGGCAATTAACATACCAGGGTTTTCAAAGCCATGATGGAAAGGGGCAGAATAAAAAATGGCATGGTAGTGCTTACAACACTAGACTGTAAATCAAAGGTGACCGGTTCAATCTCCACCACTTACTCCCTATGCACCTCTGAGAAAACTCACTTAACCCAGCAGCCCTTCAACTGAAGAATTGTATTACACCTGTAAACTGGCTCGAGATAAAGTTCATAATGGAAAAATGATGAAGAAAATAAAATCTTTTTATTTACCTTGAGAACATTTTATAGTTACTCCAACTAATTGTGCAGGTTCTTGTCTTAAAGTGTGGCCATTTCCCAGCACATATGAAGTAAACAATGGTGGGGTAAACTGTTAACAATATATATAATGTGATGATGCTGCTGGGTGGAGAGATGGGTTGTCCAGCTAGTGTAGGTGTACTGCTTAACGACATCTATATATTAGGAAGGTAATGATTAAGTGCCCAGTTTAAGACTTTCAACAAGGTTCATCTTCCTGGTTCTCTGTAACTTGCTGTAATAGTACCTTTCAATATAATGACGCTGTCCACTCCTACCTTTTGCCGTCATCTCCTGTCAGTTTATCCTATCTTTCATTTCCCATTATCACTGAACTCCTGCCCATCTTCCACACTGCATCTCTTTCTGATGGCATTCACTTTCTCCCTTATTCCTGAAGAACTTCCTTTTCTCTGGACCTCTATCTCTTCTCTGTTCAGGTTTTGCTGAGCTGCTTTTGTGTCTTTCCTCATATACTGTACATACACTTGTCTGTCTGGCTTAGTTACCACTACCCTAGATTTTGTGAACAGCTTTCCCTGTACTTGAGAAGCCAAGAATTTACCTCAATTTTATTTAGTCAAATTAAAACCAATAAAAAGGTTGGTTTACGGGGCAGCACACTGTCACTGCTTTCTCACAGCTCAGGGAAACTAATTTTGATTCTTGGGTTGGGTAGTGCCTACGTGGAGTTTGCACATCTGTTCCATGTTTGTGTGGTGTTTCCTTCAAGTGCTCTGGTTTACCTCCTGCATCCCAAAAGGTGTATGCTATTTTCAATGGCAACTGTAATTTTACCCAGTTATTACTAAATATTATCCGATGTGGTCATGAACGTGCCTGCCCACTGATGAACTGTGATCCTGTTTTGGGTCAACTTCTACTTTATACCTAGCACTGCTTGAAAACAGTCTCTTGTGAGCCTAAATGAAAAAGTGAATTCACAAAATGGATAGAAAGATTCTGGCCTGAATGCTAGCTTTAACTCTCCTATGTGATACTATTCTAGTCTTTGCTCCACTGCTAGCTATGAAACTCTCCTCAATTCACTTCTATTCTCTTTAGTAATTAAAGGAAGCCTGTAATATTGTGTTTGGCTTTTGGCATGGATTTCTGGATATTCTCAAATAGTGGTTTTAACTGTTTAATCTATTAAACCTCTTCCTGTGTAAATACAGTTTTCACATGCTCTTATAAGTCATCTGCTTTATAACCTTTCAAAAGTCAGGAGTCTCAAAAGCTTTAACTAGAGGTATGTATTGCTCTTGCTAGTGAAGGAATGCTCTTATCAAACAATATTATACAGACGCCCAACATATTCTACCATCAGACTCCATAAGACTTTATTCTTTCTTGGGCTTCTGATATTATACAGACGCCCAACATATTCTACCATCAGACTCCATAAGACTTTATTCTTTCTTGGGCTTCTAGTTCTCAGATTTTAGCTTAAGTCCAAGTGACTTTTGAGCAAAATATAATTAATTTCTCCAAATGTATGTTATACTTCAATGTCCCGACTGTTCTGTAATTTAGTGTGAAGTGTAAAATTAAGTACACCCTCTTTTAGTTCTATGGTTTTACCTATCAGGACACCCTCACCAAGACCTACATTAGATAAATCCATCCTCAGGTGACAAACAGCAAAAATAAGGTGACAAAGAGAAACTGTTGGTGAAGAAGTAAGTACATCCATATCAATTACAAATGTAATGCAGTTAATTAGTTAATCAGTGCCACCTCTATACAAAACCAGCAGATCATTCAGCCTTGCATTACACCATGCTGAGGATTAAGACCTCTGCAATGATCTCATAGAAGCAACAATTGCTGCCCATTAGTCTTGGAAAGTTCATAAAGTAATTTATAAACAGCTTGAAACAATCAATTTACACAAAGATTTTTTTCCATGTGATGCTTTGAACAATCACAAAGAATCCCAAAGGTATATCCAAGGATCTGCAGGTGTCTGACAAAATTGTAATATTTGACAGCATGGCTGTGCCATTAGAAAAGATTGAACAAGTGTGATTTTCATGGAAGGGTAGACAAGAAAAAGTCCCTTCTCCAAAAGAACACAGTAAAGATATATCTGAATCAACCACGCAGCATCAGGAACAATAAGCAGAGGAGACCAAAGGGGAGTTGTTTCACATTAGTGGAGAATAGTCTGTTTGGTAAGACCAAGCATAGCATTTCACCCTCAACAAATTCATTCCGACCGTCAAGCACAGTAGTGAAGGGGTGATGAGGTTGTTTACCTAGGTCAGGATGTGGACATCATCTAATCATCAAGTCAATTTTGACTTTTTATTCCACCAGGATATTTTATAGGAAAATATGAGTCCATCCATCTAGCAGCTAAAACTTGGCTAAAATTAGATGATAAGACAGGACATTAGTCATGAGAACACCAGCAAATTTAAAACAGAATGGCTGTAAGAGATTAAAAGAATCCCCTCAAACATCAATAAATTGAAGCAGTACAGGAAGAGTGGGCTAAAATTCCTGACAGATATATAGAGAAAATTATTATGAATTTCATGTTTTAGCACTTGACTTGTTCATATTTGCCTATTTTCTGCTACATAAATTATGATAAACTAAAATCTTTTACATTTTATTTTTCAGCTGAGGTCAGATTTATCAGTTCTTGGACTTTATAGGGGTTAGGAGATTGTGATCTTACCCTGAAATGTCAATATACAATACTGAAAGAGGGGACACTTACATTTTCACAACACTGTACCTTTTTAAATAAATGACAGGTGGATCGATGGATTCACAACATGGATGAATGAGGTTAAGCTTCCTTCAACACAGATCAAAGGCATATTGTCAGATTGATTGGTAATTCTATATTGGCATGATGAGAGTGATTATGTGTACGACCTGTTAATTGACTGTGGTGCAAAATAAAAATCTGATGGAGGGGCGAATTGAATTCTGGTCTATTGAATTTTTACTGAGTACTGGTCTTATGAATATTTAGTTTTTGCTAACTTACTATCTTTCACTGCTTTTGATTGTTATCCTGACTTGCAGCCTATGAGAACATTGTCATTAGATGGTCTACACCCAGACATTTTGCTTCTACTCTGAACTGAAAGCTTTTATATACTCTACCCTGTACTGTTCTCCCCTTCTAGATGGTTCTGCGCCTAGCCTCCAGAGATGTTTTTCTTTACCCAAGCTGACACTACCAAATCCACCTTGTAGACAATGACAGAAATTAAGTCTGTCATGAGTTTCTTAGTTCACCTGCCTGATTCTTTGCCATCATCCTGATCAGATTTTTTAATTTCTTCTTTTTGGACTTTCCCATTTTCCTCTTGCTTCCTGCTCTGATAGCTTCTTGCGGCATTTCTCCTTGTTCTATAGTTTCTCATCTCCCCCTCACTACTGTGGTCTCTGTCCTTCTTCTTAGCATAACACATTTTTGCAATATGGCCCCTCTGCCCACAAATCCAACAGCCATTAGGTCTCTGTGGTGGATGCTCTTTCATGTGAAAGACAGAGCCCAATGCTTTCAATTCCTGCAGTAGTTCTTGTAAAATCTTTTCCCCATCTGTTGTTATAGGTCCACACTGTTTCAGATTCTTTGATGCTTGCTGGAGAATGTTGGAGGAATGATCATCATTAGGAGCATACCACATCATGGCCCCATCACTGTGCCCCCTGTTGTGTTGCTTCATATTCTGCTGGAAAGACTCAAGCTCCAGAGCCAAGTCCAATGCTGCCCACAGGCTCTTTGGACGCTCCTGACGTAACTGCAGCCTCATCTCTTCATTAGGCAGGGCATCAATGAAATGGTCTCTCCCTAACGTATCTTGCAGCATGGGAGGTGCTTCAGAATATGCAAGCCTAACAAGATTCTCAATATCTTCTGCCATTTCCCTCAGTGCCTCCTCTTTTTTCAGAGTTCGATTCTTCAAGCGATTTCTTGCTACCTCTGCTTGCTGCACCATGCCAAATCTTCCAGAAAGTGCAGCAACTAGAGCCTGGTAGTCCTGACGATGATCTGGTGACATGTTACCCAAAACAGTCATTGCTGGTCCCTTCAGGCTAGCTGCAAGAAAAGAGGCCTTCTGAGCTTCATTCCAGTCATTGATCTGAGCAATTATCTCAAATTGGGCATGGTAATCTTCCCAGCATGTCTTTCCTTCAAATGTGTTAGGTTTCTGTAAAACTTTGGTTCTAGGACTAAAGGAGCCAGGTAAGGCAAAAGCAGAAGCAGGTTCGATGCTCTTCTTTACCTGAGGTTCCTTTCCTAATTCTGCAATCTTTCTCATCATTTCAGCACTTAACTGCTGTTTAGTGGTTTCAATCTCCTGCCTCACTTGTAGCTCAGTGTTCTTAACTCGCTCTTCCATATCATTGACTTCATGCAGAAAGCTCTCCTTCATCTTCTGAACTGAATGTTTGACACTCTTGACTTCCTTTTGCACCACGCCCCGGAGTCGCTCTTGCTGTTGCTGGATGCTTCTTACATGCAGCTGTATGCTTTTGGCTTGTTGTTGTATTTCACCCTGCAGCTTCTCTTGTTGTTTCTGTCCTTCGTGAATGCTGGCCTGCATGGCTTGTAGAATAACTGTAAAATTTTCTCTTTTTTCTTCCTGCTGCTTTTGGTATTCTTCCCTCTGGTGTCTACTCTCTTCCTTGTCCTCCATCCTCCAGTGGTAAATCTGATCAATTAAGGCCTTTATGTCACACTGCCCCACTGGGGCAAGGCCTGACTGAGTAGTCTCACCTGTTAGCTCGTCATTTCCAGAGTCAGCAGCTTCTTCATTGCTGACTTCCAACAGCGAATTTGTTTTCTCAGACATGATTCCTTCACCCAGATGTGATTGTTGTTTAACTGCAGCTGTTTTTTCTTTTTCTTGGAGGGACATAATAAGGAAAAAAATGACATTTTGTAAAGTAAATAAAACAATTACTAAAATCTTAAGACATAAAAGCACTATGAGAAAGGAGAGAGACCAGACAGAAGTAATGCTTACAAAGAAAAAAAACATGTTAATGACTAGAGAGCACAGTCTTGTGAAATTCACATTTTCCTAGCTTCTCTTTTTAGCATATAGTATGTTTTCTCAGATGGTCTAAGATCTCCCTTACATTCTTTTAATAAACGTCAGAATCAGAGGAATAGGTTAAAATGTCATCATTGTAATCTAAGGCAAAAACATCAAGTATTTTATGGAAAAGTATTGTTAAGAAAAGTGTCAAATACTGCCAGATCATTAACCAGTCCATAAAGTCAGGTCAGGTTGGAGAATATGCACTAGTACAGTACTAGTACGTAGGTGCACCCATAACACAACAAAATGCCTTAGGATCCTGGTTGGCAAGCCCCAAGGCAGACATATGGTCCAGTTCCACCCTTCAGTAATAACCATCTTTCTGCTGCAGCCAGGTATTACGTGGGCATCTCTTTGGCCTGTTCCAACCGCTCTGGTCCTCAACAATGAGAATCCTGCAAGCCGGACCACCCTTGGGGAATCATAGCGGTCGTAACTGATGCTCCCTCACAATGCAGATAATGTGCCTTATTCAGGAGTCCTTCAGTGAGCACTTGTTTGACACAAAGTCAAACCAGTTAGTTGTTCCTAAGGATTCTCCAAAGAGACACAGTACCGAAGGAGTCCAGTCTTAGTCTCAGGTCCATATCCAACAACCATATAGCAAAAGAGGAAGCACAAGAACTCTTAAGACTTGGACTTTCGTCCTTTTGAAGAAATATTGGGAGCGCCACACACCTCTTTCCAGCGACCTCATGACCTCCCCATGCTCTCCCAATCCGTCTACTGAATTCATAGGATGAGTCACCAGAGACATGAATGTCGCTGCCGAGGTAAGTAAACCTCACGACAAGGTCGACACTCTCTCCGTATATAGACACACTGCTGATGGCTGTCTCCAAGAAGTCATTTAAGGCTTGGACTTTGGTTTTTATCCAGGACACTTGCAAGCCCAGACACTCAGACTCCTCGCTCAGTCTGTTGAGAGCCCCAATCAGAGAGCCCAATCAGAGCCTTCATTGACTCCACAAAGATCACAGCATCATCAGCAAAATAAAGATCAGTGAATCTTTCTTCACCAACAGATGCCCCACAGCTGTTGGACCCCACAACTCTGTCCAAAACCCAGTCCATGCATGCATTGAACAGAGTAGGAGCAAGAATACACCCCTGATGAATCCCAGAATCAACTGGGGAAACTACAGAGGTTCTGCCTCCAATCTGCACTGAACTCACTGTACCAGAGTACAGGTCAGCCATGATATCCAGCAACTTTTGGGGGATCCCACAAAGTCTCAGGATGCAGGATGTCCCACAGGGCAGTTTGGTGAACTGAGTCTAAGGATTTACGAAAATCAATAAAGGATGCAAAAAAACTCTGCCAATATTCACATTTGCACTCAATGAGATCCCTCAGTGCCAGGATGCGGTCGATGGCAGATTTCTTAGGTGAAAAATGAGACTGCTCTGGTTGCTGGTAGATGAGCAAGTGATCAGAGATCATATTAAGGATGGTCATAGCAAGGTCCTTACCCGGCACTGAGAGCAGTGTTACCCCCCTGTGGTTGCCACAATCCAGGTGATCACCCTTCCGTTTCCAGATAGGGACTACAAGTCCCATTTTTAACTCAGTTGGGATGACACCAATCTCCCAAATGGAAGCAAAGATTGCTTGCAATGCCAGAAGGACAGACTTTACCACTGGCCTAGAAAAGTTTACCCCATGGTACCTCAGATTCCTGCAGTATTCCCTACTTTCAGCTGGTTCACCACCTGTACAATCTCAGTGAGATTGGGTGGTTCATACCTGGGGGTCAGTCGATGTGGCATACACAAATTCAAGTTCTTCTGATCACTTTTCCTGAAGACACCTTTTGATTTATTGTCACAAGAGTGTAATTTTCTGCACAAAATACGGTCCAACATTTTAGAAAATGTACACATGGAGTAACATTTAGGTGAGTCTGAGGACCATGCAGGCACTGTAGCCCTCAACGGACTGAGTTTGGTAGGCAGGTTCTAGAATTTATTAATTCATTTCAGGGTTTTGGGGATCAACGCTGTCTCACGAAGGTAGGACGAAAGGCCTCTCAATCAACTAGTTGTTGTCATTTTTATGAAATGGGGGCTATTCACTTATAACAAATGTTAGTAAATAATACATTTTTTACAGATGTAACCAATTGAACAATAAACTAATTCAAAGATGAGCTATCACAAATATTTTGTTGCTTTAAAATGGATGAGTTCACAAATTTGCCAATGCTTTTCAATGGCATATTTTCAAATTTAAAAAATTGCAATTTGTACAGTGTGACCTGCTTAAAATATCTTAACAAAGTTGAACTGTCTCAGTAAATTTTCTTGAAGAATACATGTTGCACATTTCAACAGAATTTGTCTACAGGGGGCCTAAGTTATTTCATGTAGACTGTAGACAGACGAACATGGCTATTGCGATAGGTGCGCTATATGTGAATGCACCTAAAAATGAGGGGTTTTCGGGTGTATAAAAAGACAACAGGACAAGTTGAAAAGTTTATCAAACATGGAAGTTTTCTTGTAAGTTAGAAGGTGCCAAACAAAAAATTGAAGTGATTTCAAAGCATTTGTAAGTAATTCTTATGAACACATTAGTTTTTAATTGTACAGCCAAGAATATAAAGTCAAGGGAAAAAAAGGTTAGCTCCATACACTTCTTAGTATCTGGGATTGGATAAAAACTGTGGTGGTGTAGGATTTTACATGTAAACAAACTTGCCTCAGGTATTCAGATTTTTGATTTTTGGCTAACTTTTGATGACAGATCAGTTAAACTTTTGGTTATGACTTTGGCTCGATTTTTACCTGCTGCTCCCAACCTTTCTCTCTCGCAATCTCTTCAATAAAAATTTTCACTCTCATTCCAAGTGAGTACACCATTATAAACCATAATAAATATATACAAATAACAGTATTTTATTTCTCTAAAGACAGTCTTTGGAAGAATAATGTAGTATATACTTTATCATATTCATGTATACCTTTACTATTGTTTATTGTATCTGTAAAAGTAACATGAAGGCCAGAAAAGGGATAAATGCTTGAAAGTGTGTATTTTGTTCAATCATCTATTAGCCTGTAAAAACTACTTTTCATTGTCTTTACTACAAGTCTATAGTATGAGTCTTATTTAACACAGTACATAAAACTAAAAGTGTGTATTACATTTCCCACATTTAGAAATCACTAAAGCCAGCAACAAAAGGCATTTTATTGTAAATGCTGACATAGAAGCTAGGTCTGATTTGAAAACTCTTAGTACCCAACAGCACATTTTTAAAAAGTGAAAAAAGGAATTCTGCAAATGATAAATACGAACAGGTATAAACTGAAATGTGTGGATGGGCTAATGAAATCTGTAAAAAACTGTGTTAAATGACACTATCGCACAATACAGCCAGTCCAGTTTGTCTTTATTGAGGCAAATCATAAAATCCAACTCAGATAAATGAGGAGACTCATGCCAGTGAGGGTGGGTGTATAAGTAAAATGGGCTTAGAAAAGAGAGGCTATTTGATATATGAAAGATAACATATAATATAGTATAACATGTAATGTTTCTTCCTTTATGTAAGGCAATTCAGTTTTCCTCCTACAGTCCAAACACAAAAAGATTGTCACCTCTAAACTGGCCTGATGTAAGTTAATGCAAGGTATATGTCTGCATGCTGATGGGCTGGCATCTCATTCAGAGGTCTTTCTAAAATTCAGTCTGTTAATGCTAGAGTAGATTCTGGCTCCCAGGAAAACTAACAAGTATAACACAGTAATGCAATATTTTATTTTGTACTTTAAACAGTACTTCAACTGATAGGAGTTTGACTAATTGTATGATGCTCCAGGCTGATTGCCTTTGGAGTATACAAGAAAACCAGCCAAGTGTTTTCTTGGCCCAAGTGCATGACCTGTTCTGACAAGCAAATAGAGCTGAGTCTCTTTAGTCTTGGGCAAAGAAAATGATACGGCCACTTAAACATGCTCTTCATAATTTTAAAAGACATTGCTAAAGCTGGCCAGTAAATTCTTTAATTTAAAAAGTGAACCATGTACTATTTAAACATAAAGAGGAAGTACATCAAAGATACCCAGAAATGCTTTATCACTCATAAAGGTCATTGAAATCAGGTACAAACTACATGTAAATTTAGCAGAGACACCAAAAAAATCTTGATGGGATATCAGGAGAACTTAGTTTTCATATACTGTAAGCAAACCATCACAGGGTTGAATCATATACTTATCTACATCCACACATACAAGGCCAGTTTGGAGTAGCCAAGTAAGTAGTGTTGGGCAATAGACTGATAGCAATACAGTTAAAATGTAAAGCAAAATGCATTAAGTTTCTGCATCTAATAGTACCACTGCTGAATATCAAGTACTTTCATTTTTCATGCTCAAAAAAGAGAATTCTATCAGTTAGAAAACACCACACATTTGTTGCTTTATTCATCTTCATCTCAAAAATGCACAAAACCTCATTCATATTTTTCTTGCTTCCTTTTGCCAAGCACAACCTTAATAGATGAATTTCTGACTTCAGATTTCATCTTAATATTTTTTATTTTACATTAAAATAACATTACACTCTTACACCTACTTAATCCAATTCAGAACCACAAGCCTAAACCACCAATTCTGAGCACAAGATAGGAAAGAGCCTTAAACAGAGCACCAGTCCATCAGAGGGTCTACACAGGCCAGTTAACCTAACCATCTTATCTTTGGGGACATTCAAGAAAATCTCACACTGAAACAGTGACAATATGAAAACTCCATGTGGATAATGACCATGCTTGGGATTTGGATACAGAGCTGTGATGCAGCGGTCCTAACCACTGCACTGCATCAGATATTGAGTTTTTACATTTTACTAGAAAAGGTGAAAATAAACATCAGCATTCCTCTCTAGCTGAACCTAACCAGCAAATACTATTTTATTTCACTCAGTCATTAGAACTGTTGCATTGTGATTCTGGGAAATTCCTGGTCCACAGATGCATGCTTTGAAATGAATTGACTCATCCAGAGGACGGTAAAACTTTCACTAATTCCAAGGTGATTGAACTGTAGAAGACACAAACGTGACTCACAGCCAATACGGTGAGTAATACTTCAGAAAAGATTATCCACGGAGCTGAGCACCAACAAAGTACAGGCGTAGCCGATAGTGATAGAAAAATGGCAAGAAATGAAAAAGAAATTGAACAGAACATATCTGTTAATTGTACAAAGATGTCAAATGTTTTAGAAATATGTGAATAAAATGGGACATGGAGGGATTAGTTTAAAACGTTTAATGAACAGGGGATGGGAATTGCAGCACCCTGAATGCACCAGACTGACTTATCCATTCTTATTTTTCTCATTTACATAGAGTTAGTTTGGCTTCCTTTTTGGTGCTAATACAATGCTGTCAGCTGGTGGTCAGATACTGTAAGCGTTACCTTTTCTATTCTGTTGTTTTTCTGAGGAGAATCATGTTTTGGGGTTGTTTAAAAATCAATTCTCAATTTAAACAGCACCTGATCACACTTTTTGAGAAACCAAAAATGTCTATTGACTATCAATGGGAAGCAGTGGCTAGAAAATGTAAATGGTATACAGAGCTTCGGCACTATTAGTTAGGAATGGGGGGACTAGCCTAAATTAATTGTATTTATTTAGGGACCAATTTAGAAATATCAATCAAAACGGATTACTTTAACACAATTTCTATACAGGCAGTGACATGCAGAGTATTGAACCTATGTTTCAGAACCTGAGTTGTAACATATCTAATTACTATGACACCATTTAATTCTTCAGATTTCTGTAAGCAAATGATGGATAATTACACTGTAATAAATACACTGTAATGAGTATTGACTCATGCACCAACTGTATATGGTGATCGTAACCATTTGCATTTGCATCCTAACCTGTCTGCTCCCTTGACCGAAGGGTAAAAAAAAAAATTAGTATTGCACTCTAGAAGACAGCTTTGTGTTTCAGAGAAACACTTTTGGGGAATTATGTGTCTTGAATTTTAACTAGCTCAATGTTGTGAGTAATTCACATCACAGAATACAAGAACACCGGTATTTAGTAGTATTGGGACATGCTTCAGCTTTATACAAATCTGAACCAGAATACAGATTCAGAAGATGTAAAGGTTTATAACTATGAGAAAAATTTAGTTATTTTAAAGAGGCTGTGTCATCATGTACAGTTCAACACTCATCCATCCATCATTTTTAAATTCGATAAAGGGTTAAATGGAGATCGAGCATATCCCAACAGCAAGACACCAAAACAGGAACCAAACCTGTAAATGAGGAAGGAACCTGCCACACATCCGCCAATCCTTTCTGGCTTATGGGGTGCCAGTGCTTAACCCACCAGTAAACCTGAAAGGGCTGCCTATCCAATATATAGTCCACACATTCACACTATGCCAATTTAAAAAAAAAAACAGGTGAACTGTATGCAGAAAGAATACTAAAAGTAAAACCCTCAAACATAAAGAGAAAATGGTCAACCCAACCTTCAAATTTAGGTTCCTGAATGCCACCATACTCATCATATATATATACATATCAATCATATACATACATATCATATACACCTGGAAATGTGAGAGACACTAAGAAAATAAAATACTGCTGTAATCAGCTACTTGTGCTGCGATCGTGAGTGCCTAAGTAGGTCAGTTTCACTTTACTATAAGACTTGTTTGTCCAAAGACAGAGAGTGTGATGTGCTGGTGCAAGAGTAAAAGCAAGGTGAAAAGGTTTTAGAACTAGTTCACCATCCATTACCTATTTCTTCCTTTTCCATTATAATGGGCAATATTCAATCGCTGTCAAATAAGATGGATGAACTATCTGCTCTAATAGCAGGTTAAGGTGTATACAAGTACAGCGTCATTTTGTGTTCTACAGAGAGCTGGCTTAAACCTAATATACAGTACCGGACACTGTGTTAATGTTGGAAGGATTTCATCTTATTCATGCAGACAGGAAGGGGCTGGTCATCAATATGAATAAGGAATGGTGTAAATGGGAGCATACTACAGTTAAAATTACAGCTTGTAATTCAGACTTTGAAATTCTCACTGCTGGAATTAATCCATGTTATTTTTGAACAGAGAGATACATTTTATCATCATTGTTAATGTTTATATTCCTCACTCTTCAAATGGGGACTCAGCAATTAAAATGATTCATTCTGTCAACAACACTTTAATGATGACTCATTCTGACCCGGCAGTTATAAAATGTGGTGACTTCAATCTTGCGACTTTGGAAGGAACTATGACAAATTTTCATCAGTTTGTGTCTTGTTCCCCTAACAGAAAAATAAAGCTGGACCTGCTCTATTCAAATTTTAAAGATGCCTTTAAGTGTGAACTACAGATACATTTGGGCAGATCTGGCCAAAAATTAATTCATCTTATTCCCAGCTAAAAACCTATTATTAAACAGAAACCTGATATGACCGGGATAATGAGGCTATTGTAGCCTGGAGGCTGAAATGGCTATTAATGACAGCTTTCAAATTACAGACTGGAGAATGATGTGAAGTCCAATAAGGAAGATATTGAGGGGCTCAGTCACTACATCACAGACTATATTCATTTTTGTATTGACACTGTGGTACTCTGAAAAACAGTGCATTGCTTTTCAGACAACAAACTCTGGATCACTAAGGAGCTTAAAGGTCTCCTGAATGAGAAAAAGAGAGCATTCAAACCTGGTGACAAACAGGCTCTGAAGGACACACAACCAATGCTAAAGAAAAAGCTGAGTGAAGGATAGGAAGCTTACAAAGCTAAAATAGAAAGCAAACTCACTCAGAATAACATGAAAAATGTCTGGAAAGGACTGGTTATAATTACTGGACTCAAAATATCCTGAGCTCATGTGCTGGAAGAGAATGTGGACAAAGCTAACTCCCCAAACAAATTTTTTTATTAAGTTTTTCTCCCACTGCCAACTTCTTCCAATGAACAGTCTTCCAACACAATCCCTACTACATCAACAACAATGGCCAGTGATGAGTCAACGTCTGACCATCAGTATGGGCTATCCACAACTGAAGACCAAGTTAGGGGATAACTTCAGAAGCTACACATAGAAAAAGCTGAAGGACCAGGTGAAGTCAGTCCTTGAGTTCTTAAGGCCTGTGCTGAACAACTTTATGGTATCTTCTGATGTTTGTTCATTCTGTCCCAAAGGCTCTAGCAAGTGCTGCAGCTATAGAAAAAAATCCTGCATTGTTTCTGTTTTAAGGATCATGTTTTCCAATTTTTTCAGTGCCTTCAATACCATCCAGCCATCACTGTTAATACAGTAAGCTCAGTAATATACAAGTGAATTTGACTATGGTGTCTTGGATAAAGAACATAAGTATAGAAACAGAAAAAGTTTTAATTGTGAGAAACGTCTCTCTCTAAGCATTTCCCATACTGCTGCCATCTATTTATGTATTTATTTATTTAAAGTGCTTCTGTAAAAAGCCAAATCTTCCCCAGGGAGAAATAAAGTTCAATCTATTGTATGTAGCATTTAGACACTTTTATTTAAGGCAGCACATTAAATTAGCCAACAGCCATACTGGTTCTCAGCTCCACAGTTCTCGGCTTGAAGCTCAGACTGGTTTACCATCTGTATGGAATTTACTTATTTTCTCCATTTCTCAATTTTCTCCTTATTGGCATGGGATAAGGGAAATGGATAGGTGGATTTCTCATACTGAAACTCATTTCTTTTGGACTTCTAATATTCATTAACACAGATTTCTCTATCATGTCAAAATGCAAAACAATCTGCAAGTTTCCTACTCAAACTTTAAATTGCTAGATTTGTATTTCTTAAAGTGATGGCATGGGTTGCAAATTCAGGTCTTAGAAGTCACTCCCCAATGAGCAGCAAAAATTCAGCTTTCATAATCCACTACAGCCTGGGACAGACATGAGGAAGGGTGGCCCTGGGCTTGAATCATTTTTTTGCGACCCACCTAACTGTACTGAGGGAACCAAAGAAAAACAAGTATGTAATGTCAAAGATAAGGGGTCTCCTACACTTGAATAGCCACTACACAAGAACAGCCAATAGTGTAAGAGTTGTGCAACAGAGCTAGAGACAGCGTGAGAGAGAGAAAGAGAGATAGAAACAGGGTTAAATTTCAGAGCTTCAAAGTATACTTGATATATTTTTGAGAGTAACAACTGCAAGTGATCCCTCAGCAGAGGCAGTATGCCATCTCAGATGTTAAAGATAGTATAAGCCTTCAACCATTTTGATGGTGAAAAAAAAGAAGGAGAGAGGAAGGAAAAATATTTAAAAGCATTATTCTGGCACAAAATTATTGTATGGCATCAGCTATGAAGGCCTAAAGAAAGTAATGAATAAAAAAATAAATAAAATTTAAATTCAAATTAAATTCAATTCAATTTGAAACAATAAAACAATATGCAGGTATAGTTTGTCACAAGTTAGCAAATTCTAGCCACTTGAGTCAAGCTACCAGTAAACTTTACCAGTTGCTTTGTAGAAACAGAGTAATTGTGTGAGTCCTTATTGCTTCATTTTCTAACAACCTTTTCAAAGTGCTCAAATTTAACATAATCTCTCTTATCAGTACATCAAAGGAGAATTTTAAAAGGATTTCTCACTACTAATGTCAAGGGACAGGTAAATTGTGGTTAACAAAATGACAACACATGAGATATAATGTCAAACTTAGATTATTGTAGTTGTAATAACATCTATACCACAGAGCATGGGCATTCCAGCATCATGTTTTAGAATGGTTTTCCATGGTACACTGGAGCACTATAGATTATGACAACTGATAACAAAAAGTTTTTCAGTACCTTCAGGACAACAAGAGAATGAATGCGTAATTTAACAACATTCAAAGGACCCCCTTGTTAAAAATGAATAGCAAAGGAGCTAAAGTGCCTTTATTAAAAAAAATTTTTCCTTAGCAGATTAATTTTTTCATTCTTTTTATTTAATCAGGCACAAAATCAAAGACTAGACCAGTTAATGGTTATTGGCACTTTCTTACCTTTTAGTGATTATTTGTAGATGAGTCCTTCTCTGTTGAAGGGCTACGATATGACTTAGTCCACACAGAAGCCAACACTGCTGGAGAAACTGGTGTGATGAATCTTTCAAACAAGGGCAGAACAGGCCACACCCCCTTATGTGGCGAGGAAAGGAGGACAGCAACCAGATGGGTGTGGTGCTTACAACAAATCCCTTCTCAATGTTTGATTGTGCAGTTTTGCCACTGTATGTATACCAGAATAATGAGTATTAAGCAACTGATTCTTGATTGTTTCATGATTAACAAGATGTACACAAAAGGTGTCATAAAAAGATTATGATTTACAATCATTGATATACTAACATATAAAACAAAATGTAGAAATAAATTTATTTTTAACCTAAAAATACTATTAAAGTAGAAAAAGTAGGAGAAATTTAAAATTGTCTAAGAAATTCATATCAAATTGGATACATTGCTAGAAAGGTAGGAAAGTGGTTAAAACTACTGCTCCGCAGCACTAGGGACTAGAATTTTCAGCCAGGTCGTGGTCTGATACTTGCACATTTTCTCTGAATTTTAGTATTATGATTTCATCTCATATTGCAAAGATGTGCATTTTTCATAAACTGTTGACTCAGTAGTAGTCAGTGTGGATGTAAATGTGATATAAACTATTCAGTGTATTTTAACTTTCTTGTCTATATACTGTAAGTGTTCTTTGACTTTCTTTTACATCCCAAAGATTTGCATGTCAGGTCATTTACTGACTTACTAAGTTGAGACTTTGGATGTGTCAGCAAACATTATATTTTTCTATGCTGAAAAATGTGTAGGTTAAGTAAATAGGAGAATCAATTGGACTGATCACGGATTTGTGTATGAAGATGTCCTGCCTGTGTTGTGAGTTTGTTACAGGCGCTCTGGTTCCCACCTATGAACTGTTGACATATCTAACTTGGCCCATTAAAACAGAATGTTCCCTTTAGTAGACTGGCAGATACAGATACGTAGATCTGTTGTTAGGGGCATGCTAAACCTTCAATTCTGGGTTGCACATATTTTTGTGACTCCATTGTTACACTAGCATATTGAGTAATTTCTACCAAAAGCTGAACTAAAAATCAATTCTGCAATAAAAAACAAGAATGATGTCAATGAGGCATAAATGAAAGCCAAAGGGTGAGTCCCTAGTTAGAAGAGGAAGAGGAGAGAGAGGAATAAACCTTACAACATTTAAAATTACTACGAAAAAGAGAACAGCAGTTAATCGCCTGGGCTGCATTGAGAGATCACATTCATACAATCAACAAGTGGTAATAATGATCACTTCATGCCAATGTATATCAAGTTTTGAATTAGTAAGGTGATGGGAAGGGTTCACTGTAGGGAAGAAACACTACATGAGAGCCTGGATATAAGAAGCATGGGAGTCACTAGTTCAGATACCCTGCTTTCTCTAGTATCAAAGAAGAATGGGTCTATTTGTAGTTGTATAAGTGTAGTGTAATGTACATAAGACTCTTATTGGACAGAATTTTCAATTCCTGAAGTCAAGGTTTTGTGATAAATATTTCCTTTTTGTAAAGCTTGGTTTTCACTGATCTTTCATCAGGTCTTTGTGTGGCATAACCCATTAATATCATCCTCTGAATTATCTTAGAATTGTTCCATATCTATCAAACTTAGTGCTTCACTAGCTTATGCCGTGGTTACTGAAGACAAATCACTACTGTCACTGCATGATATGAAAATATCAAAAAAGCAACATGACAGATCCATTAATGAAATATAAGCCTATATAAAGCATGGCTATGTGTCCTGTGTGTGTTGTGAGAGTGTGATACAAGAACTCTGGTTCCCTCCTATTTTGCTAGATGTGTTGACATATCTAACTTGGCCCATTAAGACAGACTGTAACCTTAAATAGACTGGTAGATATAGATACATAGACCTGCTTTAAGGGGCATACTAAACCTAGTATTCTGGGCTGAATATATTTTGCAATCTACTTTTTTTTAATATGTGAAATAACACTACAACCTGGAAAATACATACAGGAGGTTTTGTTTATTTTTTGACCTGTAATTTGTTTTTCTACCGATTTATTTATTTTTTGTTTGTTTATCTAGCAATCTGTATTTTTATTGATTGATTTTACCATTAGTTAATATTATAACTTTCCACTGCTATAATGCATGCCCTTCAAAATTAAAGTCACTCAGAACAAGGTATGCATTTTCTAATAATGTAAGCCTATGAGTTTTAGAAAGGAAATAATTAAACTAAAATATAGAAGATAAACAACAGTCTTCAAAAAACTGCACCAAAAACTGAAAACCCACTCTTCACATATTCCATAGAGAAAAAGGATTTTCCTGTATATTGAGTTTGCTGGTGCACAAAGATGAACAGATGAGTAGTCAGTGACTGTGACAGAGCTCACCCACCATACATTATTAATTTATCAAATCTGCATATTTTACTCACCATTTAATCTTTATTTCAACTAATAAAGAGCTTCCAAAATACTATATATTAGCATACACAAAACTGAGAAAACAACTACATATTAGAAAAAACAGTATTACAGGCAACAGTGTCAAAAACAACTCAATCTTTATTTCATATACTGGTATTCACAGCATGTACAATCACAAATTTCTTTAAGGAGCAAAGAGGATGTTAATACAATGTAAAAATAATGAACTTAAAGTAAATGTAGAAAGTGGCACAAATAATTACTATATGATTAGTTCATTTCATGGTGCTCCACCTGGAGTCCTTCTAACATGTAATAAAATTGCTCAAGAAAACAGTGTGACTCTGAGTGTGTATGTGTATATGTGTGTGTGGGTATGTGGGTGTGGGTACTGTGGCAAGCGGCTGGGGGTGACACCCAGCTAGGATGGCTGGAAGGACCGGAGGAGGGATTACACCTCCTCCAGACCGCAAGGGGGCGACCGCCCTGGTGGCTTTGGGGACCACGGG
>JANRMT010062846.1:27674228-27684278 GCA_026402145.1 Polypterus bichir lapradei | reverse complement strand
TTGTAAAAAGCCTGGGGTCCTAGAAACTATTGAAATTGTCAGAAAAAAATTGAAATGTAGAGATGTCAGATAATTGAAAGGAACTACTCTGGGCGTCTCTTTCCTAGGAGGACTCGATTTGCCGATGTGCTCGCCTCGCTTGTGTATTAGTGAATCTGTGAATTTACCCTTGAGATTAATAAAGTATCTATCTATCTGTCTATCTGTCTATCTATCTAGTGGCTGGAGGAAAAGTAAAAGGAATACAGTTTTGCCGATGTTAGCAGCTAAGAGACTTTGTCTTTCTTTAGAGGTTTTGTTTTGCTGAGGTGCTGGCCTCGTTTGTGTTATTAGCATCTAAGAGTGTTTTCTCTTTCCTCGGAATGGAGCCCTTACCCTGACTCCATCTCTCACTTCCGGGCCGGACAGACACGCACACATCCATGTGTAGACATTTATATATAAGGTGTGTGTGTGTGTGTATGCATATACATATATATATTTGTATGTGTGTGTGTATACAGTGTGTGTGTATGTGTATAAGTGGGCCCTGCAATGGACTGGAGTCCTATCCATGGTTAGGTCCTACTTTGCACACACTTCTGCCAGGATAAGCTCCATGCACAGCTGGGTTATTCACATGGACAATCGGGTGAATGCCAAGGGACACTAGAATCTGGGGTTCACACTCACCAAAAAATATCTAAACACAAAATACCAAATTCAAGCTCCACAAGCATTTTGGTGACTGCATCTGCACTTCAGCATTTGCCATTTTAATTAAAATTGTATTTTTTTGGGTAGCAGCAAAATTGTTAAAAAGACATCCATCTATCCATCCATCTTTTAAACCCACATTATATTGAACAGGGTGGAGGGGAAGCTGGAGCCTACTCCCATCAACCATAGGGTGTAAGGCAGGAAGCCAAATGTGATAGTTTAAAAGAATTAAGCTTATGCTATTGTTTGGCTATTTTCTAAAATTTGTGTATGTTGGAAAAAACATCAAAACATCGATTCACAAATCATTAACTATTTCGATTGATGGCACAGATTCTAATAACAACTCACTCCTCAAGTCCCACTTGGAATTTTAGAAAATGGTTATAGGTCACATGTGCCTGTCTTTTGGAAGTTTGTTTCCCTTGTTACATTTTTTGATGTATAGTATATTGCATATGATTTTTTTCTGTCTGTGAGTGCTTATGTGTGTGTGTTAATGGGGTCAGCAGAGGTTTTTTGCCTAGGGACATCATTGAGTCTTAATATGCCTCTGGCTCAACAAACCTAAATTTGATTAGGCAGATTTGAAAATGTTATGTTATGTAAATGCAATAAGATTTTGCAGTCATGCAGTTAACCACACAATAGGGCAAAGAAAAACTGCATTAATTAAAATTGTTTAGAAATACAATAATACATGATCTCAAACCTGCTTAAGCCATTCCTGTGTTGTAGCTTAGCACTGGGCATCCATTACTAGACCAGTTTGCCAGCCAACATAACTAGTACAACTTTGACGGTGTGGGAGGAGAATCCTCGTATACATAGGGAGAACTGCAAAATCCATATTGTAAATTACAAGCCACCAGATTTGAACCTAGGATGTTTGAAATTTGCCAGATCTAACTTTGATTTGTAGTTATCAGTCAATCAGAGTGCCACAATGTTACATAACTCATAACACCCATATGATATATATATATATGATATTTGTAAAGATCATTTTAGATATTTACATGTATTCATTTTTTTTCTTATTTCTATTTGATTAATTTACCATGTTTAATTTGCTTTTGCTTCTTTTTTACCCTGAGTAAATTCTAATTCATCATAGAACATGAAAAATATTAATTTGTTTTTCGTCTCTGGATGAAATACAAGATGGATTCTGACTCAAGCAACTCTTCCAAGAAGGACACAGGCCCAAAAAACTCTATTGAGACGAAGAAAGGCAAAGTTCAGACTATGTTTAGAGAGACTGACTTAAGTGTTTCCACATTAATTGACATGCAGCCTAGCATCACAGCTGACACAGAACTAATAACATGTGCTGTGTTGATGCCACAGTCAATAAACACCATAGTGGTACACAGAAACTCAAGTAAGTCCACTGTGACAGATTTGGATTTATCTCCAGTGTTATCCACTAATAAACACCTTCGCAGAAGGAGACCTAAAAATTATGCACTCCCCAGTGGTATAACTTTTTTTCAGCGCGATTTTAGCAACCTACCCTTTGATGTCTTCTACAGCATTTTGCAGTACTTGTCATGTAAGTACTCTTATGGCTAAACTGATTATATTCCTTTTGCTGATAACTATTATATATTGTGGTTGAAATTAAAAGGATTTGAAAAGAAAGATCTAGAAAAAGCATTGTGGTAATTGCACATTCAAATTTATGTGTACAACTGAGTATCATATTGCTGTGAATATATATCAAAAATATCAAGTGAAATCTATATTTTGGACTTTTCAAAATGAACTGGCTTAAATTTGGGCATATCAAGTAGAACTATCTTCTCTTGAATAAACAACTCTGTGATATTAATAACTGAATATTTGGGTTTTTTTGTTTGAATAAATGCATGTTGCATGTTAATACCCATTTTTATTTTTTCTTTTGCATTTTTTAATCAATATTGGTTCAGTAAAAGAAATCAGCATTTTAAGCATGGTCTCTAAGGTGATAAACAGCTACATTGTGCAGAATATTTCCAAGCTGGTTAAGAGAAATAGAATGGCATTCTGCAGTCTTCACCAGTACAATACATCCGATCAGGAAGAGCACTTTGAGTACTACAGATCAGTTGGTATGATTAAACTTGCTTTATTTTTCCATGCCATGTGTTTATCTTAACTTGAAGTATTTTCTAATATTATGAACATTCTAATTAATTTTCTTCCTTTCATTTCAAATGATATTTACTCTGATACAAAATTTAAAGAAAAAAGATATTGATTATCCCAAATATGCAGTATATTTACACTTTTTTTGAAAGTCAGTAACCTCTAGTATTAACTCTGATAACCTGGAAGACTGCACTTTTCAGCTGTTTTTGTAAATTACATTATGTAAAACAAACTACCTATGTTTAAACAATTTATTTTGTTTTTCCCTAGGGTTGTTATTTAAGAGATGTACTCTTTTACTTCCTACAAAGGAAAGGCTGAAATTTATTAGTAGTCAACTGTTTAAGGTATTGTCTTATCATTTACTGCATTGTAATAACCCATTGAAATGTATGTTTGCACTTGGCTAGCAATTTTTCTGGCATTTTTTCTGTTTTCAATATCTACTCTCAAAGTTAAGACAAGCAGTTAGATTTGTTAGTGTCTCGAATTGCCTGTGGTTGTTTTATGTTTATTTGTGCTTGTCCATAACACAATGCTGACTGCCTCATATTTGGCAAAACAGGTTGAAAATTACTAGATGCAATTTCTCCTCCTGAATTCTAAAGCTCTAAGCATATTTACTATGATTACATTAATTTTCCAGTTTTAAGCTAATTGTAAATACGCATAGATCTTAAGCATATTCCCTTTTCTTTCTTTATTTACTGTTGTTTCAATCTACCAGACTGTATTATGACACATTAACTACTGCTGCCTCACAACTTTAAATACAAGTAGCTACGCTTTACACATAGTCATATTTTATGTGTACCTCCCGTGTTCTAAAGTCTAAAAGATATGGTAAAGAAAATGGTAACTCTAAATTGGGCTGTTAGTGAATTTTCGCTTTTGCGTGAATATGCAAAGCTACAGAATGGCATCCTTGTGGTCATTCTTGACTTGTTCCAAACAATATCACAGAAATGTCTGACTCCCAGATGAACAAGTGGAATATGGTTATAGAGAGATGGATAGAGAAATTTGCAGATTTTTACCAAATGAGGATATAATGAAAAACTCGGGCTTACTTATACAAGGCTGTTGGGTGAAGTAAAACATTCTTTATGGAGTTAAACTTGAAATTTATTCATTTCCTAACACTGGCTATATTCTTTTAGATTCCATGTTTTGTAATTGGTAAATGTTGCCATGTTCCAGAATGTCTAGGATTTGCAAGTTATGGAGCATTTTTGAAGGTGGGGCATTTAAAAATCGTGTATGCACAAATTTCTTTCCTTTTTTTTATGAAACTTAAGCATTTTTTTTCTCTATGCAGTAGGAGAATTGCAGAAATTATTTGTATAGCCATTTGAGTTGATAATTTATCACATAGGTTTTTACTTTAGTAACCTAAATCTCAGTCATATAGACTATTAATAAAAAGGCTCAATCCTGCGTAACAGGATAGTATAATAATATACATGATTAGTAAACACATTAAAAAATCTCCAAATTAACATATATTGTTTATGATTTTAATAATTTCAAGGTTTTGATAGCTGGCTGGGATGAACTTGAGTGTCACCGCGTGTTCAGTTTCCATTGTGATTTCACAAATCTGCACCGTAGAATCCAGACTGTTGTCTCCAGTAAACCAGGTACTGATTTTTTCACAAGTGGCTAATAAACACTCTTAAACATATTTGCATTTCACAGAGTTTCTTAAATTCTGAAGTACTCAACTGCATCAGAAACGTAGTGAGCCAAAGGTTGGAGTTTGAAGGACTTGGTGCAGTGGCTTCCCTATACATAGCACAAATCAAAACTCTTTGCATTTTTGGCACATTAAGACATTGCTATTAAGATTTGTTTTGTCCTTCTACTTGTTTAATTACACACAGTTAATACTGGCAGCACCATTGTATTTCAGTCACTATGGAAATGGCAATTGTGAATTTCACTATTTATTCTCAAAATAACTGTTAGTAAGGTGTAACAATCATTTTAAATATTTTTGTTCCAAACTTCCAATAAAAATAAAAATATTCATATGTAAAATGAATTGTTTGCCATGACATAAACAAACTAAACCGAGGAGAGGTCATACATAAGCTTCTATATGTAGCTACAGAGCCTAATATTTCACAGGCTACATAAGTAAAAATAATGAGAATGTGAGCTACATAAATTTAAGCACTAAATGGATCAGTTGCACATTTTGCAACAGAGAAAATTATTGTCTTGGCTGTGTTTTCTTTTTAAGGTGCATGATGTACCTGAAAAAATTAGAAAGGTCACTTTTGACTATTGAAAGCCTTTTAAGTATAGCATTCTATACTTAAGCAGCAACACTGATATGATAGTCAACTAAATCTGAAGCACTGAAATGTACAGTAAGTGTTGGGCTAATTAGCTCCTACAAAGCCAAAATTTCATTTGTACCATGGGGGAATAACTTGGTTAACCCAAAACTGACCCATCTTGGGTAGCAAATATTCATATCTAAGCCAAGTCCCAGAAAAGCCTCCTGGGGCATAGGTGTGATCACTAAATAAGATTCCCTAGGGAGGACTTTCTAAACTAAACATAATGTATGGTCTTCCCCTGTCCAAACAAGGAATCATGCGAGTCAGAATTTCATTGTACTTCTGTATATACACTTTGTACTACGTACAGATTACAATAAACTTGACCCTGACTGGTCATATCATCACATTCTCAACACATACACGAATCGTGTATTTTTTATTTCTGAACTAACTCTGTACTTGGATAAAAATGGCAATAACAAAGGCCCTTTTTGACTTGAAGGAGAAGCAGGATTTTCTAGCTTTATTAAGATAAGTCTTGCTAGATTGTTACATAATTGGAGTAGTTCCTGCAATCCCTTGTACTGAAATTCAAGCCCTGGCCTATTAGTCGTTTTATGCACTATTAGACTTTGGACTAACTGTCAAAAGAACATGGACATATTTTCAGAATAAACTCAAAAGTTTAATTAAACTTACCTCCAAAAACCAAGTGCAGGAAGTTCACTTCAGGTTTTGGAAACCACTCCACTGAACAGACCGAATTTTGAAGAGGGCTGATGAAAAATTTGTGACCAAGTGGATTGGATACATGTGTACCTTTATCCCCATAAAAGTAGCTGGCCAATACCAGTGCAGTAGTCGGTTATATAGCAGTCAGCTCTTGTGGAACTCACTGGTATGTAAACTGAACCAGTTAGGTGTGATCTCTTTGCATTGTAGCTTCAGGCCCTCAAATGGGACAATTTTATAGCCTTGGCTGCATCTAGCTGTTATTTAAAATCAAAATCAAGAGAGGAGAGAAAATGCATTCTGGGAAGAGGATGAAGCCCACCCTATATAGACAACCTAATGTTAAAAAAGGTACACCGCAATAGTATCATACACTGTCAGCATGTCCTACAGGACACTATTGACTAAATAATAATATTCGTCCACCTAATTCACAGAACAAGTGTTGACAGTATTTAATAGTCAATCGCAATTGTAGACTGAATTATTAAAAAAAACAAAACACCACAGTATTAGCAGTGCACCTAAAAGCTCTAATTTGAGTATACTAAACTCTAATAATGAATGTCTGAATTTAAATGCTTAGACTGAAAGGTATTGCTAATACTGGCAATTTGAAAAATCAGAGTTTGGTGAAGGCTCTTCTTTTTACAATAGTTTTATGTTTCCTTCAAACAACAATAAATGCTACATTTTAGATATTATAGTTTGAATATGGATGTTTTATATTTTGCAAGACAAATGGGATCAAAGACATTCATAACTTAATATTTCCAATTAAGAATTTAAAAATTGACTTTAAAGTTTAGTGGAAGATAATGTAAACATATAAAAGTGCGGGTTTTGCAGTCATACAAACTAGTTCTACTTAAGGTCTCCACTGCACTATTTTACACTACTGTCACTGGAGGGTAGTAGTAAAACAATTTAAACAATCTGATATTAAAGTATTACAGTTGTCATTTCTCCTTGATAAAAATGAATCAATTCCATATCCTGCATATCAAGAAATTGCCTTAATTTTATAATATGTCTGAACTGGAGAAAGTGAAACTTTGATATTGGTGAAATATGTCAATAAAGAGTTCAACAGTGTCAAAGAAAATATATTTTTTTGAGGATTAAGCAGACCTAAAGTTCATTCTATTCAAATTCAAATTTCACAGTATTGTTTTTTTTACCACTAAAATTAACTTGTGTTATTTTCTGAATTTAGGGACAAGTAAAGTTCACTTATTCTCCGTTTACCTTCACTAAAGCAGTTACCTAACGACACAACCGAAGGAGTATCAGGCAGTTTTTATTGATAAATGCAGCCGAGTGGTATCTTTAGCATGCATATAAAAATATGGAAGTAAAAATTGAATTGATCACAGAGCTAAACCTTCCAGGATAACATGTCAAACTGTAGAAAACAATGACTGCCATTAGACTTCTCCACATATGGAAATTATTTAATAAGTATGAATTTAAGAACCATTAACACTCTAAGATGACCCAACTCTATTTTCAAGCCAATTTTAAACAATTCTGAACAAAAACTGGACTGAAGCTCAAGTGCTTAATAACAACAACATTGTTATTTCTATAGCACATTTTTATTTAAGGAAGAGTTACAAGAGAAAAAGCAGCACATTAGAAATAGTTATATACAGTATAACTAAATAATATATAAAATATAATTTATAAAGAATCAATATGTGCTTATATAACAGATATACAGTACAAGTAGTAGAATCCTAATCTGTTTTTAAGTCCATTAAGATACGTCCGATCCCATGGTCAGATGGCCAGGGAGGACAGAAAAAACAAGCAAAAAAAAAACTCCAGGGGTGAGGACCTAATGTAAAGGTGCTAAAGTCAGTCTAATTATTTTTCAGTCTTCATTTTAGTCATTTTGATGCAGTTGGTCTCATAGACAATTAGACAATCTACTTTCATTCCATCATCACAAGTGCCTGCATAGTACTGTGATCAGGTGGTTGTGGCATAAAATGCCATATTATCTATTAGAAGGAGAACAGAAATGAATTCATAAAAGGCCAAATTGAAAAAGTTTGTTTTTTTAATAGTTTTTTAAATTGGTTAATGGTATTAGCCTGGCATATGTCTGTTAGTAAAGAATTCCAAATGTTTGGTGCATAACAGCAAAAAACTGCCTCTCCACTTCTTTTATGTTTAGTTCTGGATATAATAAGCAAACCGTGTTAGGCGACCTGAGGTTACGACTGGGAATGTAAGGGGACAGGCACTCCAAAATATATGGTTGAGCAAAATTATTCAGAACTTTACATACCATCAGCATTATTTTAAAATCTATTCTAAAGGACAAAGGTAACCAGTGTAATGATCTTAAAACAGTGAGATGTGCTCATATTTTCTTTTGCTGGTTAATATTCTAGCTGCTGCATTTTGAACTGTCTTCAACTGGTTGATGTGTTTCTTAGGTAGTCTTGATAGGAGAGCATTACAGTAATCTATTTAACTTAAAATAAAAATGTGAATTAATTTCTCAGTGTCTTGCAATGTTATAAGAGGGCTAATTTTTGCAATATTGCTTAAGTGAAAAAATGAAGTTCAATAATATACTTAATGTGTGATTTAAAGTTTAAATCAGCGTCCATGACACACCTAGGTTCTTAACTTCCGCCATGATATGAGTTTATTTCTAAGATCTTCACTATTTCCATTATTCCCAACAACTAAAATGTATGTTGTTTTCCTTATTTAGCTTGAGAAAATTACAATTCATCCATTCAGAAATACAAGACAGACAATGAATCCAAGGGCACAGAGAGTCAGAGTCATTGGGTGCTATAGATAAGTAAATCTGGTTGTTCTCTGCATAATTGTGGTAGCTCACATTGTGTTCTGGCCTAACAGGAGCATGTAATTTGAAAATCATAGTGAGTTCAGAATAGATCCTTGTGATATCCAATATAAAATATCATGGATCCTTGATATTTGTTATCACCATAACTAACAAAAAATTTCTTATGTGTTAAATAAGACTGAAACCAATTTAGGATATTACCGGAGAGACCCAACCAATTCCTAAGACGATTAATAAGAATCCTGTGGTCTATGGTATCAAATACTGCACTCAAGTCTAATAGAATGAGAACAGATATATTGCCTGCATCAGCATTAACCAGCAGCACATTAACTACTTTAACCAGTGTAGTTTCTGTGCTGTGATTGATCTAAAACCTGACAGAAACTATTCAAGAATGACATGTTTATTCAAGTGATTATTTCACTGGTTAAAAATTGCTTTTATCCAGAATTTTACTTAAAAAAGGTAGGTTAGAAATAGGTATAAAATTGTTGAAGACAAATGCATCAAGATTATTTTTCTTGAGTAGGGGTTTAACTACTGGTGTCTTTAGAGAATGTGGGAGGACCCCAGTATCTAATGAGGAGTTAACTATATTAAGTACAGAATTAATGCGCACATCAGAAACTGTGTTTTGGGACTAGGTCAAGGGTACAAGTGAAAAGTTTTAATTGAGTCAATATTCTATGAATTTCAGATAAACATATATTAGTGAACTAATTAAGTTCACTATAGTGAGCTTGATAAGGTTCAACAGTGTAGGCCTTTGAGGGATGTATTATATTACATCTAATATCATCTATTTTGTGATTAAAAAATTTTGCCAAAGATTTGCATGCTTCACTTGAGGTATTCAGGTGTCAATCCACTGATTGAGCTGGGTTTAGAAGATGATCGATAGTAGAAAATAAAACTCTTGGATTTCCTGCATATTTATTTATACATTTAGAAAAATAGGACTGCCTTTCTAGTCTGACTGCTTTGTGCCTTCAATATTTCATAGTGAACTGTTAATTTAGTTTCCTCTGTTTACGCTCAGCCTTGCGGCATGTCATTTTAAGTGTAGACAGGGTATGAGTCTTCCAAGGTATTCTGGTGCTGGTGGATTACTTAACAATTTTTTCTGGGGCTACAATGTCAATTACAGCTCTCACCATAGCATTAAAATTGTCCATCTTACTGGTTACACTGCAGGCTGCATTAGGACAAGCAATACTCACAGACTGGTCATGCATAATATTAGCAAACCTAAAAGCTGCTTGAGCATCAAAATAACATTTTCTAACTATAAGCTGCTTTTTAGTTCTAGTATCTATCTATCTATCTATCTATCTATCTATCTATCTATCTATCTAT
>JANRMT010062846.1:27653990-27674218 GCA_026402145.1 Polypterus bichir lapradei | reverse complement strand
TATCTATCTATCTATCTATCTATCTATCTATCTATCTATCTATCTATCTATCTATCTATCAGTATTTCTACATCAGATAAAATGTAGAAATGGTCAGATATACCAATGTCTATAACCTGCCTCACGTTAATGTCTAACCCTTTTGAGATTACTAAATCCAGCATAGCATTTGTAGCATTTCTTGCATTAGATGATGTTAGAACATTAAGACAAACAGATTTTCAGAAGACATATCATGTTTGATTACTCTTTCTTTGTACTCAGTAGTATTTCTGGCCCATACTATTATTTTAGTGCTTAAAATGATTTACGTGAAATGTTCTGAAATACGGCAAATTAATATAGTGATTGCATAAGTACAATAGTTGTTCCCCAAGGAGAAGCACTGGAATTGTACTTAAATATGGCAAATTAATATGGTGATTGTATTACTGCAATGGTTGTTCCCCCAGGAACAGCACGGGAGTTGGAAATACACATTCGTCTGTTCTGCAGAAGTGTACTGATTGACCCCTGGGACAATCAAAATGATACTTTGTTCTGGCTGACCAGATTATTAAAGCCATGGCCAATGGTTAACCAAGCTCGGCTGCTCTACATCCTGTATGGGCCAGTGACATCAGAAGGTAGTGTATATATCTTATACAGTGATCCTAATTCTAATTGAGACTAGCTGATTAACTATTCTAAAATTTGATCAGATGACATGTCCTGTCCTGTCTTTAGGACAACAGAAACTGAAATACAGGGTCTAAAAGACAATTTTCTGATATATAAAGAGGTACATACAGTATCTGACATTTGCCTGTAAAAGAAGATGAAAGGGCTTTTTTAAATGTATCAGTAAATAGCTAGTGTGTTTCTATGTTTCTAGTTGTCTTCAAGCTAATTAGCCTGATCTAGAATGCCCACGGGACCTCCCAAAAGAGAACCAATTGGTCTGCAAAAAGTTTTGTATTTCGTTTCTTTAATTAATCTTTTTAGCTTTATATAATGTGGATTGGCTCACATATAGTATTGTGGAACATTCATTTAGCAATATCCTGTGACTTTACTAGCATTTTCTTTTTCCTTTTTGGAAAATTTTAGGTAATATTGATTGGCAGAAAATGACACAAAGTTTGGCTGAAGAATGTTCAGTGGTGCAGTTTGCTAATGCCATTAAATTAATGCATCATGATGGAAAGCCAACTGAATGGACGGCAGACAGTGTTATAGGACTTCTTGAAGAGTTGACAGGTTGTATTAACAGTTACCTAATTTCCTAATATGGAAATTATATGTTATTAAAAAATTGTTAGGTGTGTTAAGATCATTGATGGAGAAAGTAAAACACAGAACAAGGTTGAGTAAATTAAAGGCAGGTGTACATTAAAGTTTTTCAGTTTATAGTATTATACCATATTGCACTGTTTTTGTTTGTTTTCTGAGTATGCTATGATGCAACAAAACGTCAAATGCAGAAATTTCAAAACAGAAATAGAACGGTAAAGATATGTTCTGTATATTTTTAAATTTGCTCGCTTTGACTTTCATGTATGCTTGGTACATGTGCAGCTGGATTCAAACTAAAAATATAGAATATTTTTGGTATCCACATTTATAATTGTATTAATTCTTTGGTTTGTATATCGATTTCTATTTACGAAAAGTTAATAAAGTCCTTCAATCCTAAAGTATAATGCAATATTTTATTTTTAGTTTTTATGTAGTGTCTGCTGCGGTGGGTTGGCGCCCTGCCCAAGATTGGTTCCTGCCTTGCACCCTGTGTTGGCAGGAATAGGCTACAGCAGACCCCCGTGACCCTGTGTTCGGATTCAACGGGTTGGAAAATGGATGGATGGATGTAGTGTCTGGTGTGAATTCTTCACAAGTTCCCTAACTAACAATAATCATGTGTTTGCTTACTTTACTCTAGATAGACTGGATTGGATTTTCAGAACCTAGGTGTCTTATAGGCCTCCCTACATATAGATAGACAGATAGATAGATACAGTAGATAGATAGATAGATTATTTTCCTTTCTTGCACCTCCTACTGTAGAAGTGAAACTTAGCTTTGCTTTTTTGACCACCTGTGTCATGACCTGTATACAGTTTAGGTATGTTAGCAATATAATCCAGGCAGCCAAAATTGGCTTCACAAAATAATTTTGAATATTTAGAGCTCCTTGTGATAAATTTCAGTTTTTTTATTGCTTTCAGTACATGCACAAGTTTTGCTTAATGTAGATTTTTATGTGCTGTTATTGTCTGTGTTTTTTGAGAGCCAAACAAATATCAGAGTGTGAAATTGCTTTTTTGTTTAGCATTTTTTAAAGGGGTTGATTACATGTGTCCCGGATATTAAAACAGCTAAATATTTCGTTGTTTACAAAATTAAATTTGCGTCTATTATGAATAACTTATTAGAATAGGGAAATAGTATACTGTATCAGATGATGACATTAAATGTAAAAACAAAGTCTTTAGATTTTTATGTGTGCCTCTTTGCACAATTTTAATTTTAAAATTAATTATCTTATTTTTTAGTATAGGCAAATCTTGTGTTGCCTTTTTTCTTCTAATCTCTCATCACTTAAGCAAAGCTGGCTAAGTCCAGAGAAGCTCAATAGCCAAAAGCATACTTTATGTATGCCTTCTGAAATTACGTAAAAAGTACTAGTGTATCAAATGTACAGTCCTGATTGTCAAAAATAGAAGTAATCAATAAGACTGAGTGACGTGAACAGACAAATAGCAAGTTTGTATATGTCTAAAGTATAAAAGGTTAAGGAAGAAAGTAAGGAAGTTGGATGATCTAGATAGCCTGTAGTTTTAAATGTTTTAAAGAGCACTGCATGAGTGAACACGAAAAGACAGGCTTTGGAAAACATCATGAAGTACATAATTAAGACAGGATGGATTTTTTAGAATGATATCTGGTCAAAGGTATTGAAAGTCACATTAGTTATAAAGTAATGTCTATAATTTTGACAGATAGTGTACTGCAGTTGGGTATCAGTAGGTATGTTATCATATGTAGCACATTTTGTTCAATTCACATCAACATAACTGAAATACATAAGTCATTTATTAATTCCACTTTATAAAATTCAAAATTATTAATGTTTACACATAACAGGTAGTATGTGATCATACACTAAGGTTTTTGTTCATGGCAATCGTCATTTCTTAAATTAAGGTCCATTTGTTTCTTTTTGACAGATGTTCCAAATGAGTGGCTGTTGGAGAATCAGGCTCGCTTGCTTCTTCTTTGTGGGAATAATATTTGTTATACCATAATGTCCAGCAAAGCTGTAAATGGACGTGTAAATGAACTGGCAAATCTGATGGTTTTTCAAGCGCTGGTAAGTAGGTAGGAATAAGCTTTAAATAAATGTCACTTGTCTTACTTCCCACCTCTCCCCATCTCTGTCTTGCATATTACAACTTCATAATGATTTCCACAGTACACAGCATTCATACAGTATTAATCACCATGTAGAAATCCGTGTATTCCCATATAGGTAACTTTCTAGCAGTCAGTGTGCACTGCCTCTTTCCTGGCAATGTTCTGTGGCACATCCTTATTGCAACATACAGTGGGATGCAAAAGTTTGGGCAACCTTGTCAATAGTCATTATTTTCCTGTATAAATCGTTGGTTGTTACGATAAAAAATGTCAGTTAAATATATCATATAGTAGACACACACAGTGATATTTGAGTAGTGAAATGAAGTTTATTGGATTTACAGAAAGTGTGCAATAATTGTTCAAACAAAATCAGGCAGGTGCACAAAAAAGAAATGAAATCAATATTTAGTAGATCCGCCTTTTGCAGAAATTACAGCCTCTAAACGCTTCCTGTAGGTTCCAATGAGAGTCTGGATTGTGGTTGAAGGTATTTTGGACCATTCCTCTTTACAAAACATCTCTAGTTCATTCAGGTTTGATGGCTTCTGAGCATGGACAGCTCTCTTTAACTCACACCACAGATTTTCAATTATATTCAGGTCTAGGGACTGAGATGGCCATTCCAGAACGTTGTACTTGTTCCTCTGCATGAATGCCTTAGTGGATTTTGAGCAGTGTTTCAGGTCGTTGTCTTGTTGAAAGATCCAGCCCCGGCGCAGCTTCAGCTTTGTCACTGATTCCTGGACATTGGTCTCCAGAATCTGCTGATACTGAGTGGAATCCATGCGTCCCTCAACTTTGACAAGATTCCCAGTCCCTGCACTGGCCACACAGCCCCACAGCATGATGGAACCACCACCATATTTTACTGTAGGTAGCAGGTGTTTTTCTTGGAATGCTGTGTTCTTTTTCCTCCATGCATAACGCCCCTTGTTATGCCCAAATAACTCAATTTTAGTTTCAGCAGTCCACAGCACCTTATTCCAAAATGAAGCTGGCTTGTCCAAATGTGCTTGAGCATACCTCAAGTGGCTCTGTGTGCTGTGGGCGGAGAAGAGGCTTCCTCTGCATCACTCTTGCATACAGCATCTCCTTGTGTAAAGTGCGCCGAATGGTTGAACGATGCACAGTGACTCCATCTGCTGCAAGATGATGTTGTAGGTCTTTGGTGCTGGTCTGTGGGTTGACTCTGACTGTTCTCACCATTCGTCGCTTCTGTCTATCCGAAATCCTTCTTGGTCTGCCACTTCGAGCCTTAACTTGAACTGAGCCTGTGGTCTTCCATTTCCTCAATATGTTCCTAACTGTGGAAACAGACAGCTTAAATCTCTGGGACAGCTTTCTGTATCCTTCCCCTAAACCATGATGATGAACAATCTTTGTCTTCAGGTCATTTGAGAGTTGTTTTGTGACCCCCATGTTGCTACTCTTCCGAGAAAATTTAAAGGAGGAGGGAAACTTACAATTGACCCCCTTAAATACTCTTTCTCATTAAAGGATTCACCTGTGTATGTAGATCAGGGGTCACTGAGCTTACCAAGCCAATTTGAGTTCCAATAATTAGTTCTTAAAGTTTTGGAATCAATAAAATGACAACGGTGCCCAAACTTATGCACCTGCCTGATTTTGTTTGAACAATTATTGCACACTTTCTGTAAATCCAATAAACTTCATTTCACTTCTCAAATATCACTGTGTGTGCCTCCTATATGATATATTTAACTGACATTTTTTATCGTAACAACCAACAATTTATACAGGAAAATAATGACTATTAACAAGGTTGCCCAAACTTTTGCATCTCACTGTAATGGTGCCATGTCCCTGGCAGTCCTTACACTTAGCAACTGTGTATGTACATTTACAGCATCTTGCTGTGGGAAGAGGGTGTTTCCAGCATTTCATATAGGTGAGTAATGAAAGTTATGATTTTAAAAAGTTCCATATTCTATAATGCAGTCTCTTTAATTATTACATGTACAGTGCCCATTAAAAGTATTCACATCCTTGGAAGTTTTCATATTTTATTGTTATACAAGATTAAATACTGTGGACTTAATTTTGATGTTGTGACACTAATCAACAGAATTAAACTTAATGTCAAAGTGAAAACAGATCTCAGCAAAGTGGTCTACAGTAAATTAAATACAAACTTAGAACACAAAAATTGTTCAGCGCAAAAAACAAAAACAAATGAAATCCTCTATGATTCAATTTTGTATAACAATAAAATGTGAAAAACTTCAAAGGAGTGAATACTTTTTATAGGCACTGTAGCTCATACTGCATATATTTGCTTAATTGCTTATTCTATTTCCTTGTTGGTCATACACTCACAGTATAATCATTTTAACTTAGTAGCAGACTGCACAGATTTAGGACTTCTTAAAAGCAACTGATGATCGCAGAATTTCAGCTGATATCCTAAATCAGTATAATTTAAAAATCAGTAAACTCCTCATAAAACAATAAATAATTTTAAATACAGTTTGCTGTTATACTAAATATTAGTAGATATCTACAGTATGTACTGTTTTAGTCATTTCAGAGACTTCTATACCTACTCCTAAAATGTTTCTTACAGGATATGTTTAGTTACAGTGAAGTATAGTAGTGTAGGTAATTGTTTATGAAAAGTGGTGACTGATGTCTCTCTGCTGCATTTTAAAAAGGGGGTAAGTTTGCGGCTTTTTAAATATCAACTGAATATTCAGTGTTTAAAGGCAGCTGTTCTGATGTGTATCTGGTGTCCTTTAATAAACAAATTGTTTTCTCCACTATTTACATTTAAGTGCAAAATTCACTTATTTTTACATTGCTTTTACAAAATAAATATAGAAATATTAAAAATTGCCAGAAAACTGTAACTGCTAATTTGACATGTATTTTTGCATTTCTCTGCTATTTTAAAACTCAATGAAGAGATTATTCATTTAAACTTTAATTTTTGTGCAAATTACCATCTTTTGCAACAATAATCTGAGTTTGTTCAGTCTGGTGTCTTTTCATATTCCAAGTATGTTGGAAAACTATGAAATTGTACAATAATGCTTTAATTAAATTTTAAGAAAATAAATGCAATATCTAACAAGCAATATTTTCCCAGCTCTCTGACAACATTCTCTTTTATTGCTTTGATTGTCTAAGTCTGCATCAATTATCATTGAACGCTATATTTAGAAGTAAATGAATATTAGCTGTTGCCATACCCTCTGTTCTTGTCATAGTCATTCCTGTTATATGTGGAAAAAAGAATAATTATGTTTAAGATATACCTTTACTATCCTAACAGCAGTCAAAGCTTTAAAACCATGCAAGTTTCTAAAAGGTACTTTATTTGAACATACATGTGCAGTTTTTCACTTTATTTTGGACTCAGGTGTGTGAAAAAGATGGCTATCATATGCAGTGGGTGAGGAAAATGCTGCAGAAGATATGTATGGTTTTTGGCAGCTTCAGAGAGAGGTGTAACTTCTTACAGAAAGTAGAGAGTGTGTTCTGTCAACGTAGCTTGGAAATCCTGGAGTCTATAATTGAAGGTGAGGAGCGAATCAATGACTTTTCCTTTTTGTTGTCAGTGTATGAATTACCATATGTGGAATTGTGTTACTAGTGAGCTACCTGATTGATTTTTTATACACTTTTTTGCATTTAAGTGTACTGTTTTATTGTGTGATCTTGCTTTTAAAGACAACAGGAATATTCAGTTATTATACATGAAATGTGCAATACCATTATTCATAAAGATATTTTATGGTATTATTTGTAAAAGGAGTACTGATTTTCCAGAATTAAAATTTGCGTTAATTTTCAATAAACTTGATATAGTGAGTTTTATACCATTTTTCATGATTCATTTTTTATTTATTTTATTTATTTACTTGTACAAGGTAATATAGAACAGGTTTGTGCTGATTTGGCTTAACTCTGTTGATCAAAGTCTGTCTTCTTCTTGTGGGCTAAGGAGGGAGCTGTACTTTTTTACATGCCATGAAGGATGTTTTTTGGCTTTGACTTAATTTTTATTTGTCTGACAAAAATACAAGGTCTCATACTCCACAACATCCAAATAGACTGTCAGAGTGAGTCTAAAACCTTTAGCCATGTTTAGATCATTTCTGTTTGTATATGAAGAAGAAATGCTTGCTTTATACTTTTATCGTCTGATTTATTCTTTGCCAATTTAAAATCATCTAAGATACTTGTTTTTAGAAATATTTGGGGAAAAAACAATGCTATATAGTATTTCAATGTTTTCAAAGTTATTTACTGTATTTTATGTATTAATATTTTGCACCACCTTATAGAATACAGAATCATTTTTATTTGTATTTACATAGCAAAATTAATAGGTACATGCATAAATATATTCTTAAACTTACTTAGGCCGGTTCAGGGTTTTGGGGGCCTAAGCCTATCCCAGCAAGTTCAGGGACAAGCAACCTTCACAGGACCCACTTATGCCCACGCTAACACTCACACTGGGCCAACTTAGAAATTCCAAGTAATCTAATATGCAACACTTTGGGATGAGGAAATAATGAGCAGAATACCTGGAGAGAAAAAAATGCATAGATAATGAGCAGGGGTAACATGCTCACCCAGGAAAATGGATCTTGGAGGCAATAGTGTTACAACAAAATGAATTCCTTATAAATTCCCAGAGAGAGCATGTGGTGTTATGGGTCCACAGCTCACTCAGCAAAGGCCGTTATTTAAATAAATAATCACCGTACTCGCGGCGGCTTAGTGAGAAGGCGTGGTGACCATAGCAAGCCACGGGGTGATCTGCGGTGTGGGTGTTTCTCACCGAGTGCACAGGTGAGGGACTGCCCACATCCGTGCTTGTTCCCGTGGCTAATGTGCTGCAGCTGCTATGGCCCCTCGCAATATAAAAGAAACGCAAGTCGGGTACAGAAAGGATCAGAGATGAAAAAATGAAACGAAAAGGACGGAGGTTACAGGGAGCAAGAGAGGAAGCAGGTCGGTGCAAGAGAGACACACGGAGTGTGTGGGTGAGCGAGCGAACGAGCGCTCATGGGCAGCTGCGAGGAAGTTGGGTGTTAGGCCGACACCCAGGCGTTAGAGTTGATGTCACTCCCGCTGAGCGATCAGGTAGCGGGAGTGACCAGGGAAAGGCGACTGGCCATAGAAGACCGGAAAGGCAGCGGGAGTCGCGAGGCTTGGAGCTGCAGTCCTTGGTATGGGCGTCCTGGAGACCAAGGAGTCCAAGTCTCTGGTCTGGGAAGCCAGGATCGGGAGGTCTCCAGACCTGTGTATGTGTGTATGAAAAAAGGGCAGCTGCTGAGAGAGTCTTGCCTGCTGCATAGCCCTAGCGGGAGAAGCAGGTGAGACGTTAACAGAAAAGATGCACCAAGCTTGTTGTTGATTTTTAAAGGCTGCTTCCATAAGAACATTTTAACCTCGATTTTAAAGGATTGGTTTTTTTGTAGTGGTTTTTAAACCTCCACATGTCTTTTATTGGATTATTTATTTAACTATTTTTGAAGCACTGCACTTTATTGAACACTTTGTTTTTGATTGTCTTTTTAATAAAAGCACTATGCACCTTTTTGAACCATCCCCTTGCTCAAATGTTGTCTCACTGTCTAGCTCACCTCGGTTATATCTATCGACGGTGTTGGGTTCAAGGGCTTCCAAATGGCAGATGGGAGCATGGAGCCGAACCCGCATCGTCACAGAGCAGTGCTGCACAGATTCAAATTAAAAATGGTCTATCACGTTTAACTCATAAGTATGTGTTCATTTTGGTGTTGAAAACTTCACTCTAATAAAAAGGAAAGAAAATTATAATGTATTTCAGAATTTAATTGCAAAATTTTATATATTACAAATCATAATAGAATCAAAATTTTTAAAAAACGTAAAATATATGTAACCTAAATATCATGATAATATCATATTGTGGTGTCCCTAGTAAGTTTCATGCTTGCTTAATTTTTGATGAAGATAAACATAACTGAATTGTTGTCTAGAACCATAGTACATTTTGTTTAGAGCAACTGTATCTTTATCCCCTTTAATCATTTTGAAGTGAATAATATCATTTTCCTTCTCATGCATTGTATTGTCTGACATAGTGTAGTCTAAAAACATGACCAGCTAATTAGAACATTTTTACTATACTTTATTGAAATATGAGGTTCTTAACTCACCTTAAATTCTTTGACTTTACTTGTACAGTAATTCCATTAACCTGTTTATCATCTTTTGTTATTTTAATCGATTTCACAGGAAACCAGAACAGTGAATCTAACAGTATTCAGAACCTCTACAGTTTCTTAAAAGCAAATGCACATTTTCACATGGAGATCCTGTATTCTTTCATCAAGGAATGAAAACTTCAAGTGGCTCCAGGACTGATGGCATCAAATATGTTAAAAGAAAGAGCAAGGTTTTGGTAAAAATTAAACTTGGCACATGGTTCAATATTGTTTAGTTTGTTGTAATTTATATTAATTTCAATAAAATATGTTTAAGTAATCCTTGCGTGTATGTTGACAATTCTGTGATTCTAAAATATAGACATGTAGCTAAACAAATGACAGGGTAATTGAGGTCTCCCTGGCCAAGAACAGTGGTCAGGCCCTCTTCATAACTGACACTATTGGGCCGATAAGGTGTGAAAAAATATTTAATTATTACAAAATGATCATTTAGGAGGAAAGAAAAGAGCCAATTATGCTTTATGTCAAAATTCAAACGTTTCTTCTCACATTAACATTATATGTAAAACTCTATTATATACAGTAATATTATTATATGTACCTATTTACAAGGTACATATAATATTGATGATAATTCCAATTTTGAAAAAGAATTAACAGCCACTCCTCACCTGAATTAATCTAGTGTGATACTATTTGAATTTTGTTAATTTTCTAAAGCAAAAAAGTCTGAAATATAAGCTGCTGACATTATTTCTTATGTGAATTATTAAGTATAAGAAACTATAATATATGTGATAAGAACGAGTGGAGCCTTATATGACATGAAGTAGAGATAAGTAACACCAAATGCGTTAAATATAATCCAGCTGAATAACGGAAGAAGGCAGATTATGTTAACATTCAAATACATAGAGTAGAACAAATGCAATTTGATAACATTGAATAGAATGCCTCTCGCATTGTGAAGTGGGAGACTGAACGCATACTAAGGAGATGTGGTCGCTCCTCTGAAACCCCCTCTTAAATGGTGATACAATGGGAAACAAATACATTTTTTTTTTAACCTCCTCTTTGCTTGATCAGCAGCTGCTGCTGCTTGTACCGTGCTGCGTGATCTGCATGTTGTGCAGCGCGTCGAACATTTAAAAGCCTGTACAGCAGCTGTCCTTTTGGCTCACTTCCTTGTCTCGCCTGACGTTAAAGTGTCTCCGAGAAAATCACGTCTTGACCCAAGATTTTTTTATTATAATAGAGATATGTCTCAAAAAAAAGTAGGCAGGTAAGAGGAAGGCCTATAGGTGATACAGAGGTATAGTCATAAATCCATCCATCCATCCATTATCCAACCTGCTATATCCTAACTACAGGGTCATGAGGGTCTCCATCCATCCATTAACCATCCCGTTACATCCTATCTACTGGGTCACGGGGGTCTGCTGGAGCCAATCACAACCAACTCAGGGCGCAAGGCAGGAAACAAACCCCGGGCAGGGCGCCAACCCACCGCAGTAGTCATAAATCCATAAAAGTGAATAGACTAGCCGAGTTTAAGTATATTTTTAAACCTTACAAATACAGTACATTAGATTTAAAGAAGTCTTTGAACCCAATAGTTTTGACGTTAATACATTTAATGTGTCTCAATCAGTAACGGCAGTAACTAACATAAGGAATGGTAGTCACTTCAGGCTTCTTTCCTTTCTCTATAATGGTTTGCGTTGGCATTGCATTTCTCCGCTCAGAGCACAAACAGCAATCATTTTTCTGACAGCAGAGAGAGCAGTAAAAACTGCTATATAAAGGGCCCATAGACATCTCGGGTGAAGAGAAAAAAAGGACGGGATGTCATCACAAATAACAATAACTCTTGTGAATGTGATGAGCATGTGGGCAGTGCACAAAACTATTTTGAGGTAAGTAATCAAGGGATGAAACAAAGTCACGGTCATGGACATACTAACGTGTAGGAAGACTTTACTACTAAAAGGCTGATCTTTGATGGCTCATTGATGTTTCATTTAAGAATCAACGTTGTCACAGATGTTTCTCCTAAAATTTCTTAGGAGGCACAGCTTCAGACAAAAAAGAGACCTGAGACACAAGTGAAGTAAAAGGAGACAAAACCGAGAATTTGGTTTGCAGAGCATCTTAGGTTTTATGAGATCTCTTTCTAGTTTTGTTTTCATCTTTTTCTTGACTTCTTATTTTTGGGCAGATGCCTTTATCCAAGATGACTTACAGAGATCCAGTCAGTTCCATTTCTTTTGTTTTTCCAATTTTAGCACAGGCAGATGAGTGTCTTACACGTGGTCACATAATGGTGTCGGCAGTGGGATCGGAAGTCCAAAGTCTTCACCCCTCCCTGCATTTTCTTCCAGAGTGACTGATCTTATTGGAGCACCACAATATAAATTAGAGCAACTAAAGGTATCGTTCAGAAGTTTGGTAAAGTTTTTTATTACCACAAATAACTGTTCAAACATTTCACCATGTATTACTGAGCACGCCATGCAAATACTTTTAAGTAACAAAAAAATTTCAAGACATCACTTGGGCCCATTGTGTTACTTTGGTGAGATCTCTGCTGAAACACTTGCGAGTATACCAAAGGACAATGTCTCCATTTTATTTCTTGCTGATATTGTTGTTGAGGAGAAACCAAAAAGAACATTAAAGAGATCGATTTTTGATTTTTCATTCCTACGTCAAAACAAAATGTTATTAGAAATGGTGCAACTAATTAGCATATCTTTTAAGTAAGCTCAAGACGGACTTCAAATATGGATTCCTCATCCTTTAAAACCTGGTGATAGGCACAAAGGTCCTTAAAATCATAACCAAAAGTCCTACAAAAAAGTAACAATGAACAGACTGAATAATAACTAATAATACAAATGTGTTTTTTTCTCCAGCCATCTGGAGTTTTTTTTGTTTTGTTTTTTCTGTCCTCCCTGGCCATCGGACCTTACTTTTATTTTATGTTAATTAGCGTTCCCTAATTTTAACTCTTATTTATCTTGTCTTTTTTCTCATTCTTCATCATGTAAAGCACTTTGTGGTACATTGTTTGTATGAAAATGTGCTATAGAAATAAATGTTGTTGTTGTTGTTGTTGTGACGCTTACTGGGCAGTCCATGTATTTAATAAAATGAGTTTATCACGAGCAGTTGAAGCCCAGTATCATATCAGTCAGATATTTTTAACCTGCTTAATCCTGAAGAGGGCTGTGGGGGTCTGCTGGAGCCGATCTCAACTAGCATTGGGTGCAAGGCAGGATCATACCCTGGACACACACACACACACACACACACACACGGGCCAGTTAAGAATGACCAGAACACCCAACCTGCCTGTCTTTGGACTGTGGGTGGACACCAGAGCACCAGGAGGAAACCCACGCAGACACGGGGAGAACATGCAAACTCCACACAGGGAGGTCCAGGGACACAAACCCCTGGCCACCTTCAGTATGCACAATGCAAAGGAATTTAGACAAAGGAGAAGGTGCACTTGTTTTGGGCATCAAGCAGATCACAAGCGGTTTTCAATAAAGGCGTCTCTCCTTCTTTCAAATGTTTATTTGTTGTAAATATTCGTGTCACTTTCTTCATATCCACCGAAACAAGCAGGTGAATTTTTATGTTTCATTCTCTCCATCCATCAATCCAGTGAGCCTACCAGAGCAGCAGGTAAAAACTAACGATAAAAGGAAACAATAATTCTCCATGCTGTTTGAACTTGTGCTAAGCCTCAAGCAGTCTGTTGACATTCCCGTGAACCCGTGTTTTGGGGGCTCCTGAGAAATCACTCTTGTTCTTCTAAAAGCAATTTTTTTTTTACATTTGTTAGAGATTTATTGTGATTCCTTTTTACTCAAACACAATGACATGTCCTCTAACTCATTGGGTTCTTGGTCACCTCTCTTACTAAGGCACATTTCCATTGATTGCTTTGTTTAGCTGGGCTGTCATCTCTTGGAAGAGTTACAGTCATTCCACGGAATTATGAAGGCCACCATGTTCTTCTGAAACATTCAGTGCTGCAGATTTTTTGTATCCTTCCCCAAATCTGGTTTAAAACACAGTCCTGTCTCTAAGCTCTGCAGGCACTTTTTTCAACATCATGTCTTGTTTTTTGCTCTGATACACACTGTCAACTGTGAGACCTTCTATTGATAGAAAGATCAAATCTTGATAAGGAAAAATCTTCATTAGGAAAGGTGATAGGCGTCTTTCCAAAGATTCTTCTCACAATTTTGTTTATGATGTGGTCCAGCCCTTTTAGGCCAAGAGTTCAGCGGATCTTTTTTCTGTCCATGGCATGGAGGGCTTGAAATGCTAATAAACTTTGAGATGGCATATTTTGAGGTGCCACAACAGTATGACTCTGTATAATTAATTAATGTAAGTAACACAATGATATGTCATTTAATATGTCTACATCAGTGAAAGGCAATCTTTTTTGAGTTGCGGCGCACTAAGTCCAAAAATTTTCTTTCGCGGTCAAGTCGTGACGACACAATCTATGGACAATTGCCAATAAAAACAGTTAATTTTACAAATTTGAAAGACATTTTATTAATAAAGGAATCAAAGGATAAATCTTAAATTTAATTAATGTGAACGTTGAGATTGTTTTTCAGCACATATGAGATTGATGCGAGGATCAATTTTCAAAAGACAGACGCGCATTTCCTTCTCGATCATTTGAAGTCTCTTAGATTTCATTTCCGTAAGTGTTCCATTATCTGTTTTTCCAACATAAAATATTTTTTTTAAACATTATCTTTTTAATCAACCAAAAGTTCAAAAACACTAGCAATTTTAAATATTTTACAAAAGTTTTCGCAGCGCCCGTAGAAAATTCCGTGGTGCACTGGTTGCCCGACAATGGTCTACATGAAAGACTTTATTTGTTCTGTTTTGCACACAAACTGAAAAGTATGGAGCATATACTGGATAGTGGGGGGGATGGGTGTTGGGTCAATTCCAAGGGCTTCTGACTGACAGGGGCGTTCAAAAATATTGTAACATAATTTTATCAGTTAGTTTTTGAAATGACTTTTTAATTGAATAATTTACTTAGAATTTAGAACCTAATGGTAACCATCCAGGCAGTCGCTACATTGTATTCCCCCTCTCTATTTTAGTGACAATGGCTCAGCCCGGTAAACTTGAATCACAGAGAGGTAATCCACACACTTAGGTGCCAACGTCAGAGGGCACAGAGTTTGTTGTCCTGAGCGTTATATTTACCCTCCAAGAAACAAACCAAAAACATTCAATTTCTTTACAACAAGAAAAAATGCCATTATGTGTAACAAGAACATATAAATGGCAAAACATCAGCATAAATACAGTAGGAAAGACGTGTCTAGAATCCACAACACAGTCTCTCCAGATTGAGTCACTGTAGCTTGTAACTCCTTTAGAGTTCTCATTGGTCTCTTGGTGACCTCCTTCACTCATCATGCAGAGAGTTAAAAACAAGTAAAAATATTAATAAATACTGTAGCTGCGTGTGTTCTGCAACATAAAAACATCCTGAAGACTCCCTAGCAGTTTTACTATATTCGTGAACTTGGAGAGGCGTCACTTAACTCTTAAGAATTACCCAAGGCAGAGGACGTGGACCTACCTGTGCTTGCTGCCCCACTGGCTTTTGCAAGAAGACACTGGCGATACCATAACTTAGTTGGCATATGAGTCTTATTAATCTTTGTGTCGAAAAAATACCTCCAGATAGACAACGTTTAAGTGAAAACCTCAAGCCTTGCCCTCTGTTGCTGAGGTGTTTCACTTGCAGCGTTTGCTTCATTTCAACGTTGTGTCTCTGCATCTGTGTCATTAGCACAACGTTATTTGCTGATCACTGGTCTTTCGTAGTGAGAAGTGAGGTGTGTGCAAGCGTCGAAAAAATTTAAAAGCACATGCATTCGCCATCTAGTGGCTGTGGTTGAGCGTGAGCAGAGCACACTCCTCCATACACACACACACACACACACACACACACACACACACACAGGTCTTTTGTTTTTATAAGTCTAATAATGTAGCAAAATGTGGTGCCGTCACCAGTGGCTGATTTTATGGCTCGCCATCCAAAGAATTTCATGCTTATCGAGTTGTCAAAAACAATATGGCTGTGTATCTGCTTCTCGTTTATAGCTTTTGATGGCTCTTCTATTTAGATAACAGTTACCTGAGTATCACTATTATTTAACTCTTAAACATGACAGCATGTGACGGGAGCCCAAAGCCACCCAGCCCTAAATGGTCTCCTCCTGCGGGTGCAACCAAACAGCCAGACCTGTATCTTTAGGTTCGCTTTAATTCAGGGATGACTGGCTTCAAAATAAAACCAAACTCATCATCCTCAGTGTTTCGTGGGCACTTCCAGCCTCCGTAAAATAGAAACTGAGACGCTTGTTTCAAGTCTTATGACAGTTATCCCTTAAAAACGTCGAGGAACCCTCAGCTTCCGTAATTGACTTCACGGTTTAAACTAAGCACTTAATTGAGAGGAGACACGTTGGTCAACATCAGGAAAAAGTTTGCTTACCTCTGGGTTCAAGCTCTTTGGAGTAAACGCGACCATTAACTCATATTATTATAAGTTGCTGCTGTTACTAAAACTGCTCAAAAAAATTAAAGGAACACTTTGAAAACACATCAGATCTCAATGGGAAAAAACTCCTGCTGGATATCTCTACTGATATGGGCTGGGTGACGTCTTAGGAACGAAAGGAAATAAAAAAGATAAACCTATAGGGGGCTGAATTCAAAGACACCCCGAAAATCAAAGTGAAAGAATGATGCGGCAGGCAGGTTCGTCCATTTTGCCGAAATTTCATTGGAGCAACTCCAAATCGTCCTCAGCAGTTTGTGTGGCCCCCATGTGCTTGTATGCATGCCTGACAGCATCGGTGGGTGGGGTCATGCTCTTAATGAGATGACAGATGATGTTTTGGTGGATCTCCTCCCAGATCTGGACCAGGGCATCACTGAGCTCCTGGACAGTCTGAGGTGCAACCTGGCGACGTTGGATGGACCAAAACATAATATCCCACCCAGAGGTGTTCTATTGGACTGAGGTCAGGCGAGTGAGTGTGGGGGCCAGTCAATGGTATCAATTCCTTCATCCTATAGGAACTACCTGCATAGTCTCGCCACATGAGGCCGGGCATTGTTGTGCACCAGGAGGAACCCTGGACCCACTGCACCAGCATAGGGTCTGACAATGGGTCCAAGGATTTCATCCCAATACCTAATGGCGGTCAAGGTGCTGTTGTCAAGCCTGTAGAGGTCTGTGCATCCCTCCATGGATATGCCTCCCCAGACCATCACTGACCCACCACCAAACCGGTCATGCTGAACGATATTACAGGCAGCATAACGTTCTCCACGGCTTCTCCAGACCCTTTCACGTCTGTCACATGTGCTCAGGGTGAACCTGCTCTCATCTGTGAAAAGTACAGGGTGCCAGTGGTGGACCTGCCAATTCTGGTGGCAAATACCAACCGTGCTCCACGGTGCCATAAGGCAACCCTCATGAAGTCTGTTCCTGATTGTTTGGTCAGAGACATTCACACCAGTGGCCTGCTGGAGGTCATTTTCTAGGGCTCTGGCAGTGCTCGTCCTGTTCCTCCCTGCTGGTCCTGCTGACGGGTTAAGGACCTTCTACGGCCCTGTCCAGCTCTCCTAGAGTAACTGCCTGACTCCTGGAATCTCCTTCATGCCCTTGAGACTGTGCTGGGGAGACACAGCAAACCTTCTGACAATGCCACATATTCATCATCCTGGAGAATTTGGACTACCTGTGCCACCTCTGTAGGGTCCAGTTATGGCCTCATGCTACCAGTAGTGACACTGACCGTAGCCATATGTAGCAAATCTAGTGAAAAAACAGATGAAGAGGAAAAAATGTCCGTGGCCTCCCCCTGTTAAACTATTCATTCCTGTTTTGGTGGTCCTCTCATTGCTGCCCATCTAGTGCACCAAAGCAGCTGAAACTGATGAACAACACCCTCTGCTACTTAACTGACCAGATCAATAGCCCAGAAGTTTCATTGACTTGATGTTATATTCTGATTAAAAAGTGTTCCTTTCATTTTTTTGAGCAGTACATAATAATAACATCTCTCTATTACAATAAAAAAAATCCTGGGACAAGGCATGCCTTTTTCAGAGAGACACTTTCATGTCCCACGAGACGAGCCTTTGTGCCAAGAGATTTAACCACGCCCAGGGCCGGAAATAAAAGACAAAGAGTAGATGAGAAAGTAGGATGTCGTAAGGAGGTTCCAAAACGTTGGCACGATACACATGCAGAACAGGTTAGAGATAATTAAAGTACTACAATTCGAAAGTCTCAAAAAAATTAGAGTAAAGATCGCATTTGCAAACGGAAATTATCCATCCATTTTCCAACCCGCTGAATCTGAACACAGAGTCATGGGGGTCTGCTGGAGCCAATCCCAGCCAACACAAGGCATAAGGCAGGAACCAATCTCGGGCAGGGTGCCAACCCACCGCAGGACACACACCCACACACCAAGCACACACTAGGGCCAATTTAGAATCGCCAATCCACCTAACCTGCATGTCTTTGGACTGTGGGAGGAAACCGGAGCGCCCGGAGGAAACCCACGCAGACACGGGGAGAACATGCAAACTCCACGTAGGGAAATGGAAATTATTACTCGGTGAAATAATGGAACAGCGAAAAGAGATCGAATATATTGTTCGGATTTAAACTTTAACTCGGAGACTTGTAGATCGTCTAATTCTTGTTGCCATCAAGGAAAAGTAATGTTTCTTCCCAATGAAGAGGCGTATCCGTGAGAATTAAAAGATTTGTTGTTTGATGAAAGTGAAATCCACATACGCGAGTGGCAGAGACGCAAAGTGGCTGGCACATAGTGCAGGCCGGGGTGTTGGCGAGCAAGTAAGCTTGGGACAAAGCCCCCTAGTTTTAAAAAAGTATGTAGCCACCAGACTGGCGCTCCCACTCCCCAAAACTGACACAGACAGACGTGGACACACGTCCCAGCCCAACACACGTTTTTTTATGTAGAGTGGGAAACGCTTTACTTCCATTTGCCACCTGCTCAACACAGTACAGAAGCACAGTAGCGAATAAAGCACACACTTTGTCTTCTTCTCTCTCTCTCTTTCCACCACCACTCCACCTCCCCACTCCCCGAATGAAGTGTGGTGGTCCCTTTTATGTTGCACCCAGGAATACTCCTGGTCTGGAGGCACTGGTGGTAGCCAGATGAAATAGGGTTTGCTGATTCCTGCAGCTCCCCTTGGTGACACCTCTGGAACCTAACAGGGCTGGGCCCATAAACTCCAAGTCCCAGTGTGCCCTGTGGTAATCCAGGGTGCTGTAGCAACCCGGGGGGGGGCTTCCACCTAGCGCTCTGGGGGAGATAATGTCCTGTATCTCTTTTCTCTCCCGCTCCTTCCTTCACAGTATGTAAAAACAAGTCCCACAGACCAGGTTGAAGAGCATGCACTGGTACAGCTCAAGATCCTGGCTGGCAGCCCACCACGCAGTCCAGTAACCCCCCCCCCCCCCACCACCTGGCAGTGTTGGCAGGAAGAGACGAGCAGTTTGGAGACTGAATACGGCTGAAGAGCTCGGCATTGAGCCCCAGACACACACTTTGGAGAAGGCCGTTTGTGTTGGATGCTACTTACTCTTCACCAGGGGAATCAACCAAATGACAGCGCAATGTCATTGAACGCACGCCCGCCAGCTTATGTGATGACACACTTGGAGAAGAAGAAGATGCATGAGCCAGTACTAGCCAAAGTAAGAAAATAAAAAATGAAATTTAATTCTGCCCTGAAAAAGACATTCACAGAGAGTAGCATTTGAGCTGCTAAGCCAAACTCGCATGACTTTGTGTTTTAATCTTCTTGTATATTTTGGTCATGGAATTCACTTTAATGATTTTGAACTTGTGCTGGGTATGTTGTTGTTTTATTTGCTGTGTGCACTGATTATTTGTCTCCCTCCATCTACATATATAGTAGCATCGACACCTCCTTAATAATTAAAACGCCAAAAATGGATTAAAAGCTTTATATAGAGTGCCTAAGAAAAGTATTATAAGCTTTCACATTTTATTGTTATACAACAGTGACTCTCAGTGGGTTTAATTTGGTTTTTTTTTTGACACTGATCAACAGGAAACAATTCTTTAATGTTAAAGTAAAAGCAGATCTCTGCAAAGTGGTCTAATTCTACTCTCTCTATATAAAATCTTAAGCCTTAAAGTGCAACAATTTTGTGCAACGATTTTATGTCACGCTTTAAATCGGGCTTATTTTAAAACCTACATACAGTATATACGTTTGGTATCATCCTTTTCACAAGTTGTCAAACTTTAATGTGATGTTGTTAGATTTTCAGATTCTTATTCCGTTTTTAAATTATAAACTAAAATATCAAGAACTCACATCCCGCGAGACGAGACTTTGTGCCAAGAGATTTAACCACGCCGGGACCGGAAATAAAAGACAAAGAGTAGATGACAAAGACAGCTGCTGCACAGGTTTTCAAATAGAGATAGATAAGATAGATAGATAGATAGATAGATAGATAGATAGATAGATAGATAGATAGATAGA
>JANRMT010062846.1:27627196-27648112 GCA_026402145.1 Polypterus bichir lapradei | reverse complement strand
GATAGATAGATAGATAGATAGATAGATAGATAGATAGATAGATAGATCTATTAATCCCAAGGGGAAATTCACATACTCTAGCAGCACCATATAGTACTGATAAAAACAATATTAAATTAAAGAGTGATAAGAATGCACGTGTAACAGACAATAACTTTGTATAATGTTAACGTTTACCCCCCGGGTGGAACTGAAGAGTCGCATAGTGTGGGGGAGGAACAATCTCCTCAGTCTGTCACTGAAGCTGATCCTCTGTCTGGAGATGATCCTGTTCAATGGATGCAGTGGATTCTCCATGATTGCTCAGCGCCCGTCGCTCTGCCACGGATGTCAACCTGTCCAGCTTCATTCCTACAATAGAGCCTGCCTTCCTCACCAGTTTGTCCAGGTGTGAGGTGTCCCTCTTCTTTATGCTGCCTCCCAAGCACACCACCGTGTAGAAGAGGGCGCTCGCCACAACCGTCTGGTAGAACATCTGCAGCACCTTATTGCAGATGTTGAAGGATGCCAGCCTTCTAAGGAAGAATAGTCGGCTCTGTCCTCTCTTGCACAGAGCAACAGTATTGGCAGTCCAGTGCAATTTATCATCCAGCTGCACTCCCAGGTATTTATAGGTCTGTACCCTCTGCACACAGTCTCCTCTGATGATCACGGGGTCCATGAGGGGCCTGGGTCTCCTAAAATTCACCACCAGCTCCTTGGTTTTGCTGGTGCTCAGGTGTAAGTAGTTTGAGTCGCACCATTTAACAAAGTCTTTGATTAGCTTCCTATACTCTTCCTCCTGCCCACTCCTGATGCAGCCCACAATAGCAGTGTTGTCAGCGAACTTTTGCACGTGGCAGGACTCCGAGTTGTATTGAAAGTCCGATGTATAGAGGCTGAACAGGACCGGAGAAAGTACAATCTCCTGCGGCGCTCCTGTGTTGCTGACCACAATGTCAGACCTGCAGTTCCTGAGACGCACATACTGAGGTCTGTCTGTAAGATAGTCCATGATCCATGCTACCAGGTATGAATCTACTCCCATCTCTGTCAGCTTGTCCCTAAGGAGCAGGAGTTGGATGGTGTTGAAGGCGTTAGAGAAGATCAAAAACATAATTCTTACAGCACCACTGCCTCTGTCCAAGTAGGAGAGGGATCGGTGTAGCATATAGATGATAGCATCCCCCGCTCCCACCTTCTCCTGGTATGTGAACTGCAGAGGGTCGAGGGAGTGGCGGACCTGTGGCCTCAGGTGGTAAAGTAGCAGCTGCTCCATGGTCTTCATCATATGTGATAATAAGCTATAATATAATAAGCTACCAGGTGGCTCTCCATCTTATTATGTTGAGTTTGTCTCTGGTCCAGCCTGGGCTGGCATGGCCCCTGTTTGGGTTGGAAAAGGATAGCGAGAGGCATCATGACCTGTCTCCATAAGGCAGCCAAATGAGAGAGTGAGTTATTTTATTACCCCTGTGCTTATGTTAACCTGGCTCCCATGATGCACCTCCCAAATCAATGGGAAGTCATGGTAAAAACTGACTTCCGAGCTTCATAGCTCAGCTCAGGCACATTCAGCTCCCACATGCTTTCCTTCTGGAGGTGCCCTATGCCAGTCTGTTAATGGCCTTTCATCCCAACCCACCTGTATTCCCCCAGGCTAGTGGGCCAGACAGTTTCTGAGATTTTATCTGTAGTAATTCTAACCATAGTAAGTACAATTGCTCTCTAAAGTGTTTTTTCTAAGTAAATATTTTTATCATAATACTATTACACCATCCTTCTGACACTGCAGATCTTCATGGCATGACTCCACAGCAATTCACAACCTTCCTAAGCAAAGTAACCTTTAAGTCACATGTGTTAGTCTGTTGTGTTTGTGCTCATGTATTTAATTACTTAGGATAAAAACTCTGCTGCCTGACCTCTACGCAATGATCTTCCCCACTGTTAGCAGCATGGAAACAGCTCTAAAAAGCCACCGTGGAGGAACTCCATTTGACTTTCTTGCAGATGATAATAACTGACTTTACTGCTCCTCATCAGTACTGTAAAAAACGTAGAGCCTTGTGAAAATCAAAGTCCATTGTGCTGGTTGAGTGGCTCCCTGTATCTCTCAGGCAGTTGTCGTGTTGAAAGGTCTCAGCCTCAGCCTTGTGACAGAGCCCGGCCGGTTTCAAGCCCAATAATCTTGAAGACGTTCACTGTGTCCGAGCAGGTCCACTGTCCCTGCTGCAGAGAAGCAGCCTCAACATGAAGCTGCTTATGCAAGTTTTGACAGTAGATATCTTCTGTGGTTTGAGACAAAGACAGCTTTTAGAACTAAGGCCAAAAAGATGCTAAGTGTAGTTGAGCTACAAGTCTGTTGTGCCACTGTGGCAAATACATAGAGAGGAAAAACATTCAAATAACTCTTACATGCCCCCTTCCAGTGTTTACATAGACATTTGATTTCATTTCATATACTTTGCTAATCCCTGAGAGCATGATGTTTGGGGGTCAGAGGGCAGGCTGAACCATTTTACGGTGTCCCTGAGGGGCAATTTCCAGATTAAAGGCCTTGCTCAAGTGCCCAGCGGAGGAGGAAGGTACCTTATCCACCTTAATGAAAGAACAAGTGTCTGTCTGTGTGTCTGCATATCCTGTCTGGTAGTTTACCAGTAACTTGGCCACAGCCCAGTATGCTGACTAATATAATCTAAAAGCATCTGCCCTTCTTGTCAAGGACTCCAGACTCAAAGTGTGTGTTAAAAAGTCTTTTCCTAGGACAGATCAACATGGATCTCAATACACATTCACCTCTTGCACCCTTAACTCCAGCTACACCATGAAATGCAATGGCAGAAGAGGTAACATTAATCTATATATTGTGGTGGACAGCTGGGGGTGGTGGTGGTGGTGATGCCTGGAAGGACCAGGAGTGGGACCATATCTCTCCTAGGCCACGAGAGGGCAGCCGCCCTGGTCTGTTTGGGGGCCATGGGATCCAAGCATGGAAGCTCAACCCTATGGGGAGGGTGGTTGCCCTCTCATGGCCCAGGGGAGATATGGTCCCACTCCTGGTCCTTCCAGGCATCACCACCACAAAGGGGCGCCCAGAGGATTGAGAAGCCCTGGATGGCAGCACTTCCGCCACACCCAGAAGTGCTGCCAGAAGGAAATCCAGGGACACCCGGAGTGCTTCCGTGTGCTCATGCAGCACTTCCGCCACACCTTCTGGGTAGAGTGGGGGGTGATTTTGCGGTCTTGTATGCATGTTATCAACCAGTTGACACTCGGAACGACCACCAGAGGGCGAACTGGAAGTGACTGCCAGCATTCTTTATGTCTGAGCACCACCGCGCCCCTGTTGCTTTTCAAATTGAATAGAGTTGGCCGGTTCTGAGCATCAACTGGATGATAACATACATACAAGAACGCAAGACAAGCACATTAGTGAGTCTTCATCCATCCATCCATTATCCAACCCGCTATATCCTAACTACAGGGTCACAGGGGTCTGCTGGAGCCAATCCCAGTCAACACAGGGCGCAAGGCAGGAAACAAACCCCGGGCAGGGCGCCAGTGAGTCTTCATTGTTCGTAAATTTATTTTTATTTTTAAAGTTGTGTTTTTTTAATTATATTTTTCTCAAACAATTAAAAAAAAAAAAAACAATTTTATTTTCCTCCGGGGAAATCTTGGGTATTTCAGTTAGTCATATATAATAAAGTGCTACAGGGTCTGGGTATCAGTCACATGATTATTAGTGAACTACTGGGGCTGGAGCTTTGATCTTTCCTGATCTTGACCTGAGTACATTCTAGAAATGCAAATTTTATTTGCTTGATTATATAATTTTACTTTCCTGAATGTTTAGGAAGCAACAACCTCAGCAAAGTTATGTGTGGTTGTGTGTTTACTATGGCAGAGTGAGCTCACAACCAAGCAACATGTTGGAAAGAACAAGAAGAGGAGAGACATCTGTGGAGCGTCAAGCAAGTCGCAGAAGCCAATTATGTGACGAAGAACCCCATGATTGAAGAAGAGGAGCAGGAACACCTAATGACTGTCAAGCACATCACACAAGGGGACGCAGAAGAAGACAAGACACTGAACCACATTGACATGCAACAAGATATCCTGAATCTGGGCCTACTGCACAGCACAGAACCTCAGTGGTTAACAGGCATGGAAGACAAAAAGTCCTGGAAACAGAATGCAAGAATGCCACAGGGACAGAAATGCATGGCTGCAATCGAGAAGATCGGCTCATCTAACCTTTTGTACTAACCATTTTCAGACCATACCAAGTATCACCAGCTCCTTCTCTTTAACGTGGTTGTTATTTACCTTTTGTTTTAGGACTATGGGTCCGTGTGTTTCACTAGTGTTTTATACTTCTGGGATGGACAGAATTGTTCTACTGCTCTCAGACAGGCAGGAATGTTAATAACACAACTGCAACAAATACGGTCCACCAGTCGGTTTAAGGGGCAAAGGCGTATGACGGCCGAATACATTACATAAGGCGAACATCAATGAGGCAGCGTGCAGAGCAGAGACGAAGGTGTGCTTATCACATCTGAGCTCAAATGGCTCTCATCCATGGTGAAAGCAACTTTCTGAGCAGATGCTGTCCTACGTAAATAACACATTATATGCTTTCTGCTAATTCTTCATCCACCTTTATGCCCATTACAGAGGACCTAATGGAGAATGCTAGTCCAAGAGATTAATGTCAAGTTGGGTTCATGTTCTAGGTGCTCAACTGGGAGGCCACTTCAGGAAAGTGATGGTGAAGAAAGCCCCTTTCTTTTTGTTACACAGCCACAAATCTTAGTGGATGGCCTGTCCCTAGCAACTACATTGTTTTCACTTAGGTGACAAGCCAGACGCTATAATCGTAATTGTCTCTAAACCTCATATTGTGTTGACTTGATGGCCAGTGTGGCTTAGTGACAAAGGCACCAGACATCACACCATCCAGCTGTCTGCTATTTCCATGTCTCTGTGTGACCCTGAGGATGGTGGGTAACCTCCCTGTACATCACTCTATTATAAAAAAAAATCTTGGGACGAGACAAGACTTCTTTTCCTATGACGAGACGTGATCTTTTGAAGGGAGACAGAGAGACACTTTCACGTCCCGTGAGACGGTCAAGTTACGTCATACTTACGAGCTTTGGAAGCAAGTCCCGTGATATGGTGACTTTTGCAAGTCACGCCCTACTTACAACCATTTTCAAACAAGTCCACGGTCATCTAACCTCTCAGTTGTCGGAATGCTTTTGGCAGACACACTTCCTGTGCTCTCAGCTCTTAACACATTTATACGTCAATGACTAAGCAAAGAAGAAAGAGACTAGACTTTGTGCCAAGAGATTTAACCACACCCGGGACCACAAAAAGACAAAGTAGAACGTCATAAAGAATTCAAAAACGTTGGCGTGATACACATGCAGAGCAGGTTACAGATAATGGAAGTAGGAAAATTGAAAAGTCTCAAAAAAATGATAGTAAAGATCGCATTAGTGCAAACAAACAGAAAATATTATTCTGTGAAATAACGGAACAGCGAAAAGAGATCGAATAGTGATGGAGGATGTCTGGGGGAGAAGAGAGACAAGGCAGTGAGAGAAAAGGACAGCTGCTGTACAGGCTTTTAAATGTTCGAAGTGCAACACGAAATGCAGATCACGCAACACGGCAGCAACAGCAAGAAAGCAGCTGATCGAGCAAAGAGGAGGTACAAAAAAACAACTGTTATTTGTTTCCCATTGTATCACCGTTTAAGAGGGGGTTTCGGAGGAGCGACCGCGTCTCCATGGGGTGCGTTCAGCCTCCCCTCTTCACAACGTTGCATAGCCCTGGCGTTTGAGGGGGTTAGTGAGAGACGTGAACAGGGGGTTTTGCCTCCTAGTTGAATAAAGGAGGAACCAATCCCAGGCAGGGCGCCAACCCACCGCAGAGTGTGCTACCAACTCTAACATATTCTGAGCTTGTAAGTCGCTTTAGGAAAATGTGGACATTAAATCAGCAGTCCCCAACCACCAGGTCGTGGGCCTTGGATCACTTGCTACCTGGCTGCACGGGAAGAATAAAAAACGTTTTACTTTTATTTCCATTTTATGGACTATTGGAGCTCTGCAGGGTGTTTTCTTTTGAAAAATGACCAGATCATCTCCGTAGAACAACGACTGTGTTCTGTTGTTCCTGTGCCTTGACTGCCACTTTAGCTAAGGAAGTAGGAGGGGGTGGCATTAAGAACTTTTGGATGTGCGTTCAGATTGATTTGTTTGTGGTGTACAATAAACAGTCTCGATAACTTTCAACAACTGTGACCGCTCATCATTCAACAATCTCCTCATCAGCTCCGTCTGTGCCTCTTTCCCACCCTTGTCTCTGTCACAGCTTTCATGCCCTATAAATTAAGCCCAAAAGGCTAACCCCACTAAAATAAATAAAAAGCAAACATTTCTGGAGAGCTTCTTTGAAAAAGGGGATGACCCAATGATGAAACTGAAGAGACTGGACACAAAAGGAAAGCTGCATTTCAAAGAAAATACCAAGAGCCCTACCTAAATGATGGGTTCATGACAACAGGCGACTCCAAGCCCACTCTGTATAAGACTTCAAAACTGCTTTGCTACAACAGAGAACAAGCACCCTGCATTCACAGACAAGCCACTTTAGTCACCCAGTCAGTCAACCCGCTATATCCTAACTACAGGGTCACGGGGGTCTGCTGGAGCCAATCCCAGCCAACACAGGAACAAACCCCTGGGCAAGGTGTCAGCCCACCACAGGGCACACACACTAGGGACAATTTAGGATCGCCAATGCACCTAACCTGCATGTCTTTGGGAGGAAACCCACACAGACAAGGGGAGAACATGCAAACTCCATGCAGGGAGGACCTGGGAAGCAAACCCAGGTCTCCTTACTGCAAGGCAGCAGCACTACCACTGCACCACCGTGCCATCCATAAGCGTTTGAATTATGCACATCTATGGAAAATTGTCTTGACATGAAACCGGTCCATGGTGCAAAAAAGGTTGAAGACCACTGGATTAACTCTTTCAGGGCTGATATTGACTTTTGTCAAATTTTCACAGGGCCCTGAGGTTAAACACTGACTGTTTACCCAAGTCCCTGATGTGAAAGTGTATGTTTCTGTTTGTTTACATTTTACCTTAGCCCCACCCCTTATCCTAACCCCTTTGACCGGGTCCCTGAGGTTAAAAACAATATTGTTGCCCAGGGCCCTTATGTTAAAGGTTATGTTTCTAATGTCGGATTGTCTTCCCCATCCCCTTCCCTTACCTTAACCCCTTTAAACAGGGCCCTGAGGCTAAAGAAAAAATTACTCGGGTCCCTGATGTTAAAAGTTTGTTTCCTGTCTGGTCATTGTCTTCCCGTTTCCTTCCTTTTCTAAATCCCTTTGAGAACAGGGCCCTGAGGTAGAGGACAGTAATCGGTTGTAAACTGTGACAAAACTCGCCCTTACGTTTTAGTTTGACTCTCTTTTCTTGAAGGAAAGTTACACAGTTTTGTTGATTTGACCTCGATTCCCTGCACATGAATAAGTAGTGAAGAGTAAACAGCCTCTTACATGGTATCGACATCTGGCCAGACTAAAGCAAATGTGCAAAGAAAAAGACTCCATGGGTATTTTACATATTATTGCTGAATCAGACTCTGACTTTTCAGGCTCTGAGTTTGATGCAAGTGATCTGGAGATGGCTATCGAAAATGAAAGTGAGTTCCCCAGCTAATCCTTGTGCTGAACATGTTCATGTAGCTGATGCGCCTACAGCAGCGTTCGCCTAGGAGGACCACCACTTATGATAACAAGATGTACAAACCATATTGTATCACACTGTGACTGCCACTGTTGCCCACCTGTTGTGCGAAGACAGAGAGGTAGCCAGCCTGCCGTAAATTCCTGCTGACCATCGAGCTGCCCCTGTGCAGCCACTGCTGCCAGAGATGCCGAACAGGCGTCAACAGCAGCCACAGCATGTAGCAACAGACGTTTTATGTTGATTTTATGTGTGAAACCAGTGCATTGTGTGCTTTACAGAAAACTGAGCTTTTTGGAAAAAAATATTCAGCCCTCAAAGAGTTAAATAAACTTGTAATAATTTCAGACTTTAATTATGGAGGGTGTGGGTTCAAATAGTGCCGCTGATGCTGGATGAACGACCATGAGGAGGTCACTTCACCGGCCTCTGCTGCAGTTGATATAAACTAAAGAAATGTAACCAAGTTCATTTGTTGGAAGTTATCTTGGATAAAGGAGTCAGCCAAATAATAGTAATAAGTTCCAGATGGAGGGGCAACTGCAAGCGTTACTTTATTGTATAGCTACAATGCTTTTTTCACCCTTTCTTTCTTGAGCAGTTAAGAGTCATAAATTAATTTCTTACATCCCACCGATAAATGAATCTGTGATTTTGCATGCCACGTTTTACCATCCTGTGCCTGCCTGCCTGCCTTCCTGTCTGTCTGTCTGCCTGCCTGTCTGTCTGTCTGTCTGTCTGTCTGTCTGCCTGTCTGCCTGTCTGCCTGTCTGCCTTCCTGTCTGCCTGTCTGTCTGACTGACTGACTGACTGACTGACTGACTGACTGACTGACTTCCACATACTTTGGCTTTTCTTCCACGTCACCTAGACATGCAATTCAGCTCTAAAGTTAGCTAAATATCAGTGTATGGAAGTGGGCCCTGTCTATCGCTGGTTCTTGGCTTGACCTTGATGCTGGACCCTCAGAATCTTGGATTGGAATGAAGGGTCACATCTCTACAGATAGCTCTGGAGATCTTTTTTGTTCTCTTTTCTTTGTAAATTTTGCCAAGGCATGCTTGTCTCACTTTAGGCCAAAGAAAGCATGCTAATTTAATTCTTCCATCCATCCATCCATCCATCCATCGGTCCTGGTGGCCTAATCCCATCCTAACAGCATCATAGGCCTCCAGGGAAAGTAGTGCATGGGTACCCCCTGCTTTGACAGCAAAACAGAAACATACGTAGGCATCAGACCCATTGTGTGCCCCCAAACTCCAGTGGCCATTGTGCCCATACGTTAAGATGGTCCTGCCAAGCAGCACTGGACACAAGGCAGGAATCAACCCCAAATGTGAAGTCCAAAGGCACAGATGTTCCTCTGTGGTCCTAGCGTCACCAATTAACCTTAGACAAATGTTTTTAGATGGTAGGAAGAAAATGAAATGTCCAGTAAAGACCTATATGGACACAAGGAGGGGAGTTCAGTCACACTAGCTTGCTTAAACTTTTTATGTAGCACTTTGAGATTGTAAATGTAAAGTGCCCTATAAATAAAATTTATTATTATTATTATTATTATTATTATTATTATTATTATTATTATTATTACTAACAGTACTTGGGCTAAGTACTGAACCTCAGGTCATTGGAACTATCCGACCACCGTACAACCCTGAATTTGACCCCATGTGTCATTTTTAGGGTTGCAGAGCTGAGCAAAGACCTAAGCTCGCAGAGACGGGCCTATGTATCTTCTGTGTGGGATTTGCAGGTTCAAGTTAATTTCTTTTGCTCTGACAGCACATGGTAGTTTATTTGGTGACTCTGACCATTAGGACTGTGAGTGCAGGGATGGAGTGGCTTTCCCACCAAGGACCAGGTCCCTGTCTTAAACCGATGCTGCCACGTTGGGCATCTGTGAGGTTCAGAAAATGGAGGGATGGGTGTCTTAGTATCATTTCCATGTACGGATCACAACAGTTAGTGAGGAGTTGTTCAGTTTTCTCTTGATTAAACACGACAGTAGCCCATTTCTTTATCTGATGTTTCTTTTGAAGTTGCATTAGGTAAACAACCTGAATGAGCAACTCGTCATCTTACCTCAAGACAAACCCCGTGGACTTGGATAAAAACAAAAATTACATTTGCTCTTGAAAACAGAAGGACAACACTTTACATGGCAAAGCATCAGAATTCAACTCAACAGACTCCTTTCAGAGCACAAACCTTACAGTGAACTATAAATGGTGCAAGTGACAGGGAACAGAAACCCACATACCTGGGACCCAGGGTGACCCGGAGTCCCCTCTAACACCCCGTCCTCCTGTGACATCTTTCTCTCTCACGCTCCAAGTCCAATTGGCCCTACTGACAAACACTTTACCTTTCTGCTTGCCTCCCTCTTCATTAGCAGAGCTGCTCGAACTCATTGTTTGCCTCCTCCTACTGGGGTAACTCCTGCTCTCCGACGACGAATGTTTGTCCCCGTTTTTTCCTTTCTGAGATCGAAGCCTTCCTCTGCGAGGGTTCTCTCTGATCGAGCCATTTTGCTGCCCTTGCTGGATGATTCTCTCCTCCAAGAAGTTTCCAGTGCTCTCGTCCAGCTCCAGATCCCCTTCCTGCCTCTCCTTACCCGAAAGCTTCTGGTGGGATGTGTATTCCTGTAGGTGGTCCTCACAGTACCGCATTGCCTCTCTTGTCTTTCGTGCCTTCATGCTAGTCATCAGATCAGAGCCAGGCATGGCACAGGCCGCTGACTCTTGGTTGCTCCAGCCATTGTTCCTCCGCAAGCGGGTCGGTAGGAAGTATGAAAGTAGCTGTGGCAGTCCAGTCCAGGCAATGACCACAGCCAGGAGATGGAAGAGAGCACGGAAGAACCTGATCATGGTGGGAAAGGCACTGAGACTGAAGGAGGGTTGAGAAAGCAAGAAATAATGAGTGCCACTGGAAGGCTCTATGTGAGTGAATGGCTGACAGCTCTCACAGGACTTTAATACAATTGGTGTTACCAAGCAACTAGAGAAAAAGCGCGAGATGTGAGCAATCAATGGAATCATGGAGGAAACTGCACAAGTGGGAAAAGAAGGCATTTCAAATGTAACTGAACAATTGAAGCTGAGTTTTTCATTTTGGTCTCCTCCTCCGGTCTGAACATACTGTATGCTGTCAAGAGCAATGCCATTTTCTCTCATTTGTGTTTTTGTGATATGGAGAGGCTTGTTTTGATGGGCAGCCTTTGAGATCTTCCAGCCTTGCATAAAACTGTAGAAGAAGAAGACGAAAGAAGAAGAAGTTGTGTCCAGGGTTTGGGGCTAATTGACGCCCCCAGTCTTCCTCAGCTTGGTTCCCAAACTCGGTCCTGGGCTGCAGATTTTTGTTCCAACCAACTTCCATTTTTGATTGGACTCTTAGCCTAATTAAGTCACTTATTATTTCCCAGTTTCTGTGTTTTGGAGTCAAAGTAGAAATTACAAAGCTAAGTTTGGTAGATTTTTTATTAAAATGTACTAAGCAGTGTGGCTGGTACCCAGCCGGGACGCCCAGGAGGACCGGAGGAGGGCTTGTGCCTCCTCCAGACCACGAGGGGGCGACCACCCTGGTTGTGTTGGGGGCCACGGGTAGAGGGCTTGGAAGCCCATCCCTGTAGGGGCCCGTGGTCACCGCCAGGGGGCGCCCCAATGCCTTGGGAGCCCTGGACCGCAGCACTTCCGCCACACCAGGAAGTGCTGGGGGGAAGAGGAGCAGGGACACCCAGAGGACTTCCGGCTACACAGCTGGTGCTTCCACCACACGGGGGTGTGTCGGCGGAGGCTCCTCAGGAAGCACCTGGAGCCCATCCGGGGGTGCATAAAAGGGGCCGCCTCCCTCCACTCGAGAGTGAGAGTTGGGTAGGAGAGGATGGAGCTCGGAGGAGAGGAGTGGAGGCGGTCTGAAGAAGACAAGAAGGCATTGTTTTGTGCTGCCAGGACTTGAAGGGGTGATTGGTGCTGCGGCACTGGGTTGTGCACTTTACGTCTGTAAATAGTGTTGTAAATAAACGTGTGTGGTGAACCAACATGTCTGCCTGTCTGTGTCCGGGCTGTACCCCACAGCAGTTATATGGGGAATATGTAATTTTTTTAGGTTGTTAACAGTATTTTCAACCTCATTTTCATTCTGCTTTTCCAGTTGTTCTGGTTTATTTAGTTGATTATTATTAATTAGTGGGTCTGACACTGAAGTCGTTGCAGCGTCACTATTAGATTCCACTTTGCACTTCTGAGTTTTCACAGTTCTTTTTATAAACTAGGGGGCTTTGCCCCCTGCTCTCTTCGCTCTCTTCGAACTTCTACCAAAGTGATGGAAAGGCCAAGGTATGGAGAAAGAAGGGATCAACTCATGATTCTAAACATACAAGCGCATCTGTGAAGAATGGTAGAGATTGTGTCATAGCTTGGGCTTCATTTTTATTGATGATGCAACTCGTGATGGTTGGGATCGGACTGGATCTCAAAACCTTCAATGAGTGAGGCGACGAGGTCAACCCACTCAGCCCATTATTCATTGTAATTTTCTTCAAATTTGCGATGAGTATGCGGCTCGCTACTTGCTATGAACCTATGATATGAACACTGTCTAAACTGTTGCCAAACCTAATCTGCACACTGTTGTTTAGACACAACTTAAAATTTGATGACATGCTTAGAAATAAAATTTAATGAAAAATAAAAATTTAGTAACGCGGCTTACACGTTATAAGAGTACATGTCAAATATCAATGTCAGGTCCAAGTGCCAGTACCCTAGTAGGCTAGTAGCTTACGCAGTTCACTGCTTTTAGCAGCCACATCATCAACAATACTGTTAGTGTCAAGTTTGGCTAGGATACTCCACCGACATCAACATGAACGCCTCAAGATGTTCTCGCGTCATTGTGCTTCTCAGGCGACTTTTGATTCTCTTCAACGCAGAGAATGATCTTTCACACTGCACTTGTGACACGGGCAGCATTAGCAGTAGCTTGTAGGCGAGCCCAATGCTCTTGTAAGCAATCGGTTAAGAGTTTCAACTGGAGTAGCACCTTGGAGCAGCAGAGAGGACAGTCTTTACAAGACTTGCAACTTGACACATTGTCCCATCTTCTTCATGGTCACCATCATTGTCATCCTACACAGTTTAAGCATCTGCTATTGATTGTTTAAGTGTTGACCACAGCTGTCCAAAACTTTGCAGTTCTGTTCGTAGTTGTTCAGCAGTGACTAAAATGTTTCATTAACTTAACGATAAACTATAAATGTTCTATCCTAATATGAATAATTGCTATCATGTGCTTTATAACTTTATTTCATCATACTAATAATTGCAGTTGAAAACCACTAATTATCGCTCACGCTGACGACCAAAGAACAATAAAATGCATAATACGTAATCTAAACTAATTATTAGTACCGAACAATTTAAATACTAGTTATCAGATAAAATAAATTGCAATAATGTATATGCTAATCGAAATGTAGCAGTATCAAAACAGAAATCAGCAAAAGGTAGTTTTGACCAAGTTTTCGCTGCAACATTGTTTACCAACAACTAAAACAACTTGATGATGTAATATGGTATATTATATAGGACTATATAAATCGCAGTACCGGACAGATAATGTTTAGTAGTTTAGAAATTAATTTTAATATCAAACAGTAACCAGTACATAAAATGTATTTCATGAAACAGCCAGCCCATGACCAGACCAGAGTCCGTGGCCCACTGGGAATTGCCCAAATGCCCTAATGGCCAGTCCGCCCCTGGTGATGGTAGTAGCAGAAAGAATACAGAAATCTACAGAAACATATCGTCTGCCAATTTACAGAGAAATACATCCAAACTAATCTGGAGGAAATCGCAAGACAACGATCCAAAACACACTGCCATCTCGACAAAGGACTTTATCAGGGGGAAAAAGCGAAAGGTTTTGGACTGGCCAAGTCAATCATTAGATCTTCAGATAAGTGAACATGCATTGCACCTCCCGAAGAGAAGACTGAAGGAAGAAACAAACCCCACAAAACAGACAACAACTAAAAGATGTTGTGGTAAAGGCCTGGAAAGGCAATGAAGAAACAAGAAATCTGGTGGAGTCTGTGGGTCGTTAACTTGAGGGATATGCAGCCAAATATTAAGTACTTTTGACTTTAATTTAGTGGAAAACATTCTGTTCCAATACGTTTGCTCACTTGAAAAACTGGGTGGTACAAAATGCGCTCTGTTCTATATTGTTTAACTAGGGGGCTCTGCCCCCTGCTCGCTTCGCTCGCCCACCCCCGGGTTTGGTTTACTGGATATACAATTTAAAGAGATTGTTATTTTCACGGGAATTGTTACATATGCATTATTTTCACTTTTCCTTTAAAACTTTTGTAAAAACAATATTTGGAATTAACTTTTCTTCAAGATCGTCTTGAATTTTGATTCCGTGTTTGGACTTACATCGTGACAACGCAACATATAACTGCCCGTGAGTGAATATCGTTTCTTTCTCTCTAATAAATAAAATTACTTTCTCGAATGTTTGTCCTTGCTTTTTTTCTTTGCTTTGTCGTTGATGTGTCATCTAGAACGTATAAAATGATTATCCTGATAAAAGTTATGAGCTGAGAGCGCAGGAAGTGTGTCTGCCAAAAGCATTCACACGACTGAGGTTAGATGACCATGATCTTGTTTGAAAATAGTTGAAAGTAGGGCGTGACTTGAAAGAATCTCATGTTAAAAGTCTCCGTCTCATGGGACTTTCTACTGCACCAATGTTTTTGGAATCTTTTAATTCTTGCTGGAAACATGAATTAGACGATCTACAAGACTTCAAGTTTAAATCCGAACAATATATTCAATCTCTTTTCGCTATTCCATTATTTCACAGAGTAATAATTTCCATTTGTTTGCGCTAATGCGATCTTTCCTATCCTTTATTTCAGACTTTGGAATTTTCGTACTTCCATTATCTCTAACCTGTTGTGCATGTGTACCACGCCAACATTTTTGAATTCTTTACAATGTTCTACTTTGTCATCTACTCTTTGTCCTTTATTTCCGTCCCCCAGCGTGGTTAAATCTCTTTCTTGCAGGACATATAACGCTGCTCACGCTGTGAAGGGGAGGGGGCTGAACGAATGCTAAGGAGATGTGGTCGGATCAGCTGCTGGTGAGCTGCGTGTTCTGCGTGTCACGCTGTGCGTCGATTATTTAAAAGCCGATACAGCAGCTGTCCTTTTGTCTCGCGTTAAAGTGTCTCTCGCGGGACGTCAAAGTGTCTTCACGAGAAGATCACGTCTCGTCTCCCTCTTAAGATTGTTTTTTTTATAATAGAGAGACATATCTAGATGTAAACACCACCCTGAAACTCTGATCTTACTTCTCATATTCATCTTTTGATCTCACACACAAGTCTCTTCAGTGCCCAGCAGAAACAAATTAATTGGCTTTGGTCTTCTAGTACTTTTGGAGGGGTTGGTATCAATAACAAAGCCTGGAAAGGACAAATATGTCATGGGGTGACAGGAAAAGGATTTATATCTGGAGTATTCAGAGCTCTGTACTTCTCTGATGTGGGCAGACTAAGAAGGTTTGTGTGTTTCTTTTTATTTTAACAGATTTATGTTCTTGAACATTTCTTCCTTTTTCTTTAGAACAAAATGGCGTGTTGAATCGCACACAAGTGTATCTGTGAGTGAAATGTGTGTTATTGTATGTGCTTTATTCTCTAACTGAAACTTTGAAGAAGCAAAGAAGAAGAATTAAAGGCAGGAATTAACACATCAGTCTGAGTGGTTCTCGACCCCGTGTCTGCCCTGAAACATGCGCACTTACCGCTTATAATTAATATTCATTGACAGTTTGCACAAAACTCAAACTGCAGGGGAGCGTGGGAGACCATTTCAGGCTGAACTTACACTTTTTTTTTAACATATAATGATGGCTTACTGCAGCAAATCCTCATTCATTCAGTAATTTAGCAACTCGTTTCACCTACAAAAGTTCCTTACAAAGTTAGAAGTACTTCAAGGCAGACCTTAAAGGTTAAAACAGGTTGTAGTTCACAGATTCACTTTTGATAGAGTGGCCTCAATGCTTGTCACCTTATACTGGGGGGGTGTAAGGAGTTGTCTGGTGTATAAGTGGCCGCCAGAGAGAAAAGCGTGTCATGGCGGTGCAGTATGGCCCACTTAGGCCCCAAGAGGCAATGCAAAGTGCAACACTACAGAAGTCACAGAGAGAATGAGATGCCTGACCCTCCTCATACAGGGGATTGAAGGAGGTCACAGAGCGCAGGTCATGTTCCTAAATCAGTAGTTGCCTAATTAAAGATAAGTTCCAAGAGGACTAGACAGAGGTTGGTCATAATTCTGTAACCCATCAGAAGGCATCATGTGGTTATATGGGACTCAAGGGTACAGTGGTCTCGAGGCCAAAAAACGGGCTGTGTAGATATTGTTGACCCACCAGTAGCTCTAAAAGCTATCTGTCATTTGACTACAAGAGTGTGATTTAACGGCAACTCCTTGCCAATGGCTGTCGTGTCTTGAACCAGGAGGTAACCTGATTCTGAGTTCCACCTGAAGTGGGAAGATGGAATTTCGGAGTTCCTAGTTGGAATTTTCAACTGGAATGACCCCCTTAAGTCGGATTTGCAACTCAGAACCTGGGGGTTGTTCTGTCAAGTCTGAGTTTGGCCAACTTCAGATCATGATATCCATCCATCCATCCATTATCCAACCCACTATATCCTAACACATGGTCACGGGGGTCTGCTGGAGCCAATCCCAGCCAACACAGGGCGCAAGGCAGGAACAAATCCTGGGCAGGGCGCCAGCCCACCGCAGAGCACACATACACACACACACACACACACACCAAGCACACTAGGAACAATTTAGGACCACCAATGCACCTAACCTGCATGGAGCAAACCCACGCAGACACGGGGAGAACATACAAACTCCATGCAGGGAGGACCCGGGAAGCGAACCCAGGTCTCCTTAGTGCATTCATGACATAGAAAATTTTAATCAAATATTTTTATAATTTTTATAACTAGGGGGCTTCACACCCTGCTTGCTTCGCTTGCCAAAACTGGCCTGCACTACACGCCAGCCACTTTGTGTCTCTGCTGCTTGTGTATGTGGATTTCACTTTCACCAAACAAAAAATCCATTAATTCTCACAAATACGCCTCTTCATTAAGAAGAAATACTACTTTTCCCTGATGGCAACACGAATTAGATGATCTACAAATCTCTGATTTAAAATTTAAAGCTGAACAATATATTCGATCTCTTTTCGCTGTTCCGTTATTTCACCAAGTAATAATTTCTGTTTGTTTGTGCTAATGTGATCTTTACTCTCATTTTTTTGAGACTTTCACATTTTAGTACTTTCATTAGCTCTAACCTGCTCTGCATGTGTATCACGCCAATGTTTTTGAACCTCTTTACAATGTTCTACTTTGTCATCTACTCTTTGGCTTTTATTTCCGGCCCCGGGCATGGTTAAATCTCTTGGCACAAAGTCTCTCTGAAAAAGTCACGTCTCGTCCCAGGATTTTTTTGTTATAATAGAGAGATTTAATACAAGTAAATAATTAAATGAACTTGTAACAATGGATTACTAAAATATAAGGGAAAGGACTGAAAGTAACTAAAGGGTCATCTAAACATGGCTTAAACCTTGAGCCTCCTCGTCACACCCAATGCAAATCTTAACATCTTTAACTCTGCCACCTCCTGCTCTATCTCCTGCTTTCTGGTCAGTGCCACCGTCTCCAGCCCCATAACATAGCTAGTTTCACTACCGTCCTGTAGACCTTCCCTTTCACTCTTGCTGATACCCGTCTGTCACAAATTACTCCTGACACTCTTCTCCACCCACTCTACCCTGCCTGCACTCTCTTTTTCACTTCTCTTCCACAATCTCCTTTACTCTGTACTGTTAATCCCAAGTATTTAAACTCCTACACCTTCACCAACTCTACTCCCTAATCCTCACCATTCCACTGACCTCCTTCTCATTTACACACATGTATTCTGTCTTGTTCCTGCTGACCTTCATTCCTCTCCTCTCCAGAGCATATCTCCACCTCTCCAGGGTCTCCTCCTACTCCACCCTACTCTCACTACAGATCACAATGTCATCAGCAAGCATCCTAGTCCATGGGGACTCCGGTCTAATCTCGTCTGTCAAATAGTTCTCTTTTGTGAAAATAAACCTATTTTATTTTTATTAAGATCCTACAAGGCCCTTTTTGTGTCTAGTCAGGGTTTTTAGTAGGATTTCCCCTTCTAATCGGCAGGACTAGCACTCTCAGGTGCTTAGAACCTTTTCTGCTAGAGGGGTTTCCAGCTGTTAGGCTTGTATTAAGGTAAGTGAATCACATTCATTTTGAGAAACAGAATAATACATTTTATTGATTAACACAGGGATGATAGATATATGATAACTGCATACATATTGACATTGGAGGCAGGATGTAAGACAGATGAGACAGAGCAACATCTAATACAGAAGAGGCCGGCTGTTTGCTGGCTATTTAGAGTTCTAATTTATCTTGAGATAAATAGACAGTTTTGCAATACTGTCATAATCCACATCAGCTCCACATTCTCCCTTGTCACTCTCAGGAGCCTCTTGAACCCAATCCGTTGATAGTCATGAGTCGAGATGAGCCAGGCAAATAAGGACACACACTTACAGCAAGGGGTAGGTCCAAAAGTGACAGGTGCTTTTATCACCATCCAGACAAAACATTAAAGTGCTAATAGTGTAGTACATAATAAATAAGTAATAATAAATCTATACTAATAAAAGGTAAAGCCCTCACTGACTGACTGACTGACTGACTGACTCACTCACTCATCACTAATTCTCCAACTTCCCGTGTAGGTAGAAGGCTGAAATTTGGCAGGCTCATTCCTTACAGCTTACTTACAAAAGTTGGGCAGGTTTCATTTCGAAATTCTACACGTAATGGTCATAACTGGATCCTATTTTTCTCCATATACTGTAATGGACTGCAGGTCGATGGCCATGGGGGGCGGAGTTGCGTGTCACATCATCACACCTCCCACATAATCACGTGAACTGACTGTGAATGCAGTACGTAGAAAACAAGGAAGAGCTCCAAAGAGCACTGAAGAAAAAACCCATACAAGCATATTCATAAGTGCAGCTACTGCGGAAACAAAGCACGGTGTAAACCGTAAGTTTAAATTAAGTTTATAGACACGCTCCCGCTTCCTTTTGTCATGGCTTTGACGAATACTTTATTCACGAGATACAAGTTTAATGAGAAGACACGAGGTATAAACGAGACTTTGGATCACTTTGTAACGGAGTTAAAATTGCTGTAGCGAGAAACTTTTAAGTGCCGGGTCTTAGCTAACATTAAATAAAGCCATGGACATCGCAACATCACACAAGAGAGCAGCTCACGTGAACTGACTGAACGCAGTACAAGTAATCATTTCCATGCATCAGACCTGTTCAAAAAACGCATTACACAATTGACAAGGTAGGAAAAGAATATACTCCGAGCTGAGCTCCACAGCTAACGCGGTCTTGCAGAAGCAACTTTGTCATGCTGCAACCAAATACTCACAGAAAAATCCACAAGTTAATACACACGCTGTCTCTAGAGTTTCTCCACACTCAATGTATTCCTCGCATCCCCGTTATACCCTCTGATCTCCCATTTCAATTCACATGCCTCCAATTTCCAGTAAGGCTCTGCTTCGCGATGACAAGTAATAAGTCTCAGGGACAGACCCTACAAAAGGTTGCCATTGATTTGAGGCAACATTGCTTTTCTCCTGGACAACTATACGTTGCATTCTCAAAAGTAATCTCAGTGCACAGCTTGGTCATATTACAACCGGAGTGCTGAACTGACAACGTGGTATACAAAGAGATCCTTAACAGATAGTTATTGGTATATTTTCCCTCAGTTTAAAAAGGTTTTTTTTTCTTCTTAATAAAAATTTAAAAGCAGTACTTTGTCGCTGCGAAGCGTGGGGATTATGCTATATAATATATATATATATGTAGATATGTATATATATGTAGATCTGTATATATATGTATATATATGTGTCTGTGTGTATATATATATATGTGTGTGTATGTATGTATGTATGTGTATATATATATGTATGTGTATGTGTATATATATGTATATTTATGTGTATTTATGTATGTGTATATGTATATATGTATATGTATGTGTATGTATGTATGTATGTGTTGTGGACGCTGGCCCGGACACAGACAGACGGACATCGTTCTTGCACCCAACACACTGTATATTTACAATATATACAAAGTTAGTCACGTGCACCACAAACCCCAGTGCCTCTTGCACCGATTCCCCCAATGTCCAGGCCTCACAGTCCTTGTGCCTTCCTGGCCACCTCCAGCCCTCTCTCCAGCTCTGTCCACTTCCACCCAACATCCACCATTGACTGAAGGGAGGCGGCCCCTTAAATAGGAACCCGGATGGGCTCCAGCTGCTTCCCGGCACTCCTCTGTAGCCACGCCCCAGTGTGGCGGAAGTGCCGGCTGCGCACCCGAAAGCCGTCCGGGTGTCCCCTGTCGTCTTCCCCCGAGCACTTCCTGGTGTGGCGGATGTGCTAGGCTCCTGGGATATTCAGGCACCTGGGCGCCGCCTGGCGGTGGCCACGGGTCCCTACAGGGCTGGGCTTCTAAGCCCATTACCCGTGGCCCCCAACATAACCAGGGCGGACGCCCCCTTGCAGTCTGGAGGAGGTCCAAGCCCGCCTCCGGTCCTCCTGGGCGTCCCGGCTGGGCTCCAGCCCCGGCTGGATGCCACAGTGTATATATATATGCATGTGTATGTGTATAAATATGTACACTGTATATTTATGTGTATTTATGTATGTGTATATGTATATATGTATATGTGTGTGTGTGTGTATGTATGTGTGTATATGTATGTGTATATATATATGTTGATATGTGTATCAACAGTGGGATGCAAAAGTTTGGGCAGCCTTGTTAATAGTCATTATTTTCCTGTATAAATCGTTGGTTGTTACAATAAAAAATGTCAGTTAAATATATCATATAGGAGACACACACAGTGATATTTGAGAAGTGAAATGAAGTTTATTGGATTTACAGAAAGTGTGCAA
>JANRMT010062846.1:27594280-27607196 GCA_026402145.1 Polypterus bichir lapradei | reverse complement strand
GAGGAACATTGTGTCTTATGTATTGAATGACTGGGACAGGTTCAAGGTGTGGACTGATGACGGTACAGGAGATAATTATACTACACAGGAGCACTAGAAGAGTGAAATGCTTAAGCCCTTCACCTATGGTTCTGCATGTGAGTTGATGGCTGCCGCTGAATTGTTCGGTTGTCGCTTTCAAGTGTACCGAAATGGCCACATATTTTACACCTTTCAACAACCGCCAATGCCTCTTAAACATCTTTGATTCACAGGTGACAATTTGAGTAATGGACACTTTGATGTTTATGAATGTTTAAATTCTCAAAAGCTGGATGCGAAGTTATCGATGAAACCGGTTGTATGCTTACAACGCTTGACAGATGCCAAATGTCACTTCAACACAACAAGTTCTGCAAATACTAATGTAATTGAAACAAACCATGAAACTCAAACCGATTATGACAGCAGCAATCCAAGCTGTGAGATTTCAGGCAAGATTGCTTTTCACATGGCCAACAAACTTGGTATACAACGTGGCATACAAGGAGATCCTTAACAAATAATTATTGGTATATTTTCCCTCAGTTTAAAAAGGTTTACTTTTCTTCTTAATAAAAATTTTAAGGCAGTACTTCGCCGCTGCGAAGCGCGGGTATTTTGCTAGTCATAAATATAAACCTGACGGAACTGTGGTTTCTTCGAAAATGAAACTTGTAGTAGCTTTAATTGTTGCGGGACCACAGAGTCTCATAGCTTAAGGCATTGTTTCTCAACCTTTAAGTATTTGCGACCCGAGTTTTCATAACAGTTTTAATCGAACCCCATAACATTTTTTTGAAATGTAGATGCATATTTTATTATACCTATTTAACTTTTAATCAACATTTATCTAACTCTTTATTTATTGTTCTAGTATCATAATGTAGTTTAAGTTAATTTTTTTTGGTTTCAATTTTCATATTTTTGATTCTTTTCTTTTTTTCATATCTTCGTGCCCTCCTTTTTGTTACTTGGCGCCCCCCTAGGGGGGCCCGCCCCACAGGTTGAGAACCACTGGCTTATGGTCCTGAATCGTGTAAATCTATGTTTTGAGCATTGAATGTTGCGAACATGAACATATAATTGTAGATTCGGATATTTTGCCTGTAGTGTTTGTGGATTTCACTTTCATAAAATAACAAATCTTTTATTTCTCGCTGATACTCCTCTTCATTGGGAAGAAACAGTACTTTTCCCTGATGGCAACATGAATTAGACGATCTACAAGTCTCCAACTTAAACTTTAAAGCTGAACCATATCTACATACTTCTGTCATATCACCTATGTCCATATATGCGATCTCTTTTCGCTGTTCCGTTATTTCACCGAGTAATTATTTCCGTTTGTTTGCGCTAATGAGATCTTTACTATCAGTTTTTTGAGACTTGCGAATTTTACTACTTTCATAATCTCTAACCTGCTCTGCGTGTGTATGGCGCCAATGTTTTTGAACCTCTTTACGACGTTCTACTTTGTCTTCTATTCTTTGTCTTTTATTTCCGACCCCAATTGGACCTGCTAGGTTTTCAAATCCACTTGGTCTGGGCTGATTATTACTTTCCTTATTTTCCAAATTTGCACTTAGATTATTATTGTTTTTTTGGAATTCTTTTCTCTCCAGCGCTTTTGGGTCTCTTTTTGACGTGCTGCCCTTTCTTCTTCGCTTAATCGTGGACTAGTCATCTAGAACGTATAGAATTATTGTCCAGAAAAGGAATTCATCAAAGGAAACAAATAGATTGTATGTCTAAAAATACTGTCTAGAAAAGCTTCTTTAAAGGATGAAACTGAGGACTTCTCATAAATGACCTTAACTGAGGAAAATGTAAAAAATGATAAGAGGTGAGAGCGCAGGAACTATGTCTGACAAAAGCCTTCACATGAATGAGAGTTCAGTGCACCGTAGGCGTGTTTGAAAATGGTTGAGAGGAGGGCAGGACTTGACAAAATCTCTTGGCAAAAGTCTTGTCTCAAGATTTCCCTTTATAATAGAGAGATTTATTATTTATCTATTTACTTATTTTTACTAGTTTAAAGTTTTATTCTGCTGGCCTAGCTCTCTTTCTTATGGGTGGGGGTTGATTTGTTTCAAACCTAGCTTTGTTAAACTTGACTTGCTTGTATGGAATATTATTTGATTTTGATAAAAATCAATAAAATGCCAAAAAAAATGTCAGGCAGAACTTCTCTGGGAAAGAAACGTCCCAAACTAGAGGTTGCAGTTCATTTCATCAGCTGAGTCACAGAGGACCAACAACATATCATGAAGAGTATAAGGAAGTGTCACACCTAGACAATACATCCAGATTAGCATCCCACTTTTGAATTTAAAATCACTCTCTTTTGGGCTTTCACTTTGGAAAGAGTAGCAATAGTTCTGCCTTTATTAACATTTATTGCTTTTCTTATGCAGTGGAAGCAAGTGACAGAATCATGGTGACCAATGTGAGGAGTTGCACTGATGATGTTCCAGGCAGACACACTCCACTTCTTATCCTGACAAAGGCAGATGAGGATCTGGCCGCACAAACGCTGGAGGGACAGGTAAGTTTCACACTGTTTCCTCCGTTTAGTGCCCAGAGTGTACGGAGCCATGTAAGGCACAACGCTCCAGCAGCTCAAAGCACCAGCGTCTCAAGGTTGTTTGGGGCTTCACAGTTATCCCAAATTTTAAAATATGCATCAGGTTATAGCAGCACTAAGTAAAAAAAGGTACTACATATCCCAGCAGCCCTGGCAGTATTACATTATTGGACAGTTCGGAGAGAGCAGGGGTTGCTGGGAAGAAGATTGAGCCAGAGGGCCCTTTAAAAATGGAACCGGCAAGATTCCTGGGTACTGTGATCGCCCATCTGCCTATTCTTACACTTTTGACATCCCTTTGGATTACGAGTTGATCATCTTGGATTACTGCTCCTGTTCTGGACGTGTGGTCTGTCTTGTGCCTGCCTGTTCGTGTGGGTTTGTACAATTGGATACGTCTTCATCGGAGGGAGTGCCCCAAATCACCTCCTCCCTCATCACATCCGGAAGCCTGTAGGAAAAACTTTACATGGCTTATAGTGAACCATCTCCTCACTCGCCCATTCATCATCATCTGCTCCTGCTGCATTGGACAGTGTTTTGGACATTGTCGTTAGTTCTTGTTCTTTGAGTTTATTATTCTGTTCTAAATTGTTATTTCCGTCGGGACTCTAGGGAGTGATGTATGCATACGTGTTTTCATTATATTTTATATTCTTTTTTCATTTATCTGATTAACATATTTCATTATAATTTATTGATTCATTGGGCCTCTAACTGTGACTCTATGAATGAGTGTGTGCGTGCCGAGTCAACGCTAGGTGTATTGCTGAATTCCCCCTCATAAAATGAATAAACCCTCATCTTTCTGACAGCGTGAATCTGATGGCTACAAGGCTGATTGTTGGCTTCACCTGACCCAGGGCCACATACAGAGTGGCATCACCAGCAGGGTTCATCCTCCTGAGCTTCACAAACTGGATTAAAGGAATACACCCCCCAAAAACGATGTTTTATTTCAATGTTACTTAACTTCACATGCTTTATAAAATTTTTAATAAGAAATAAGAAAGTTTATGATCCAACAGTTACAGTAGGTGACCAATGTAGGACAACAGCAAAAAATATCTAAACGTCCATGAAAAAATCTGGCTTTACTCATGTCCAAATGGAAAGTCACTTCCGGAAAATGCTCTCACGAATGAGGAAGGATGTAAACGAGTGTGTGAATTAAAGACCCGCCTCTCCTAGTCGTTCAGTGGTCAGAAGTCCAGTCTTCCAATTCCAAAGCACAGAATTGTAGGATTGTTTACAAAGCTTTTGCCAGAAGTAAATGTTAATAATATTTTAGCAATGTATTTTTGCACATTTTGAACATTTAACTGGATAATGGACAAATGGATTATGCAATGCGAGTAACGTGAGATTAACTTTTCTATTTTCCGTGGACGTTTTTCACTTTGTTTGCTGTTGTTTAGCACTGGTGTTCATTAGGTTCCATTATACAGTATATTCAACTTTTTTCTCTCATTCTGCATGAAAACGTGAGATTCAATTTTTTTCTCAGCCATAACTATAAAGCACATGGGTAAACAACATTTAAACAAAATATCGATTTTAGGTGCTGTATTCCTTGAAGTTTAAAAATTATGCTGTCAGGGAATCCTGATTTTGAATTAATAATAGGAGATTCGTGAACGATTTGTTCTTTTTGAACGACTCTTTCCAATGAATCATATGAATCAATCTGTAAGCACTTGGGTCTGTGGAGCTCAATGGAAGTATTTCTAAAGCACATGCGTGTCTGGCGCGATGTCGTCATCGTCTTCCGTTTTGCTGCGTAAAGCACGTGGGCAAGAACTGACTGACTCGTGAGTCATGGCTCATTTGATTCAGTGAACAAGTCACAACCCGGGAATCAGTTTAACAATTCTCGCTCATTTGATTTGTGAACGAGCCACTACTGCAAAATCAATTTAAAGATTCTCGTTCATTTATTTTATGAACGATTCATTACAAGTTGCCTAATTTTCATTCATTTCATTCTGTAATGTAAAGTCTTATTTTAATTATGCAAGGCAGCAGCCTATGGATTATGCAGATGATGAATTCAATATAAGCTAACAAGCAATTATAATAATTATATATTAATATTCACACATACGTATGAAATAAATGTATGAATTATTAAAATTATTTATTTGTGATATGATCAGCCAGGGACCTCCCAGTAGAACATTTCCTAGAATTGAATGAAATAAATCAAAAGAATCAATCCAGTAAGATGAATCAGATTACCCATCACTATTTTAAAATCGTTTGCTTCTGTTGGGCGATTGTATACCGTGAAGTGGGTATTGAGTTCATCTGTTTTCAAAGTACAGTGGGTTTGTGATTTGGGCCGCTCATACTGCCGCCATTCTCACGATGCTATTGTTGTTCCCCGTTGCTAGGACCATCCTGAAGTGGGCGTGTCCTTAGATGTTGTAGCCTGTCAATCATGATATGGTGGGTTAAAGTGTCATCTAGGGCTATGCATCTCTATACATCTACATGGATTCTAAAACCCTTCAAACCTTTGTGAAAAGGTGCTATATAGGCGCCTGACCCGGCACAAAGAGACAGGGAGGCACGTGTAAAAATAAAACAAATGTTTATTTTTCTTCAGCTGCGGGACACGTCTTTCTCGTGCCCCTCAGCCACAGCACAGTCCCACAAAGCACAGACCAAAACAAAAGACACCATACTCTCTTCACCACCACTCCTCCTGGCAAGCATTGTCCTCCTCCTCCTCCTCCTCCTCCTCCCGACTCTGGCTCTCCAAGTCGGGGCTGCTGGCTCCTTTTATAGCCCACATGGAAGTGCTGCAGGTGCTTGATAACCTGCATCTGGCTGCACTTCCGGGTTTGGCTGCACTGCCGCCCAGATGGGCTCAGGATGCCGTGCAGCTCCACCTGGTGGTGGCCAGAAGTCCCATGCCTGTGGTCCCGATGCCACCCAGGAGGGCTGCCACCAAGCGTTCTGGGGGAAGTAGTGTGTAGCCCATGGCTGTTTCCCCGGACCAAGTGTCGAAGGGATGTCCCAGCCGGGCATGGGCCCCGGCCATCCGTTACACCTTTTGAAAATCTTTCTTTGTTTTTTGCTCTCTACTCTCCTTCTGACTGAGATTTTGTTTCATGATTCTTGGCTTGGGTTACTGATAGCTTCTCTCCTGGTCCCTGCAGTCGACTTGTGCCTGCTAGGCATAACATAAGCATATGTCAATCAATAAATGCCTGTTGATTGTATATGTGAGGTAAACAGCCCTGTGTGACAGTGTGTGGGTGTGAGTGTACCATGCAATACGTCGACTGGCACCCCATTCAGGGATACGTCCACTAACAGTTGGGCCGCAGCTCCCTGTGACCCTGAACTAAATAAGCAGGTTAGGAATATAAATAGATGGATGGACCATTACAGTAACAGCATGCTCCATCACAATCCAGGCAAAATCACAAAGGCAAAATAACAGAGTGTATACAGTGTGGATGGCAGTGGTGATGTATGACTGCCAAATATTTAAATGTAGTCACTGATTACTAAATCCCTAATGACAGTAATCTCCACTCATAGATAGACAGATTCTGACATAAATTTTCCATAATTTTATTTTTTCTAGGCTAGCTAGTTTTGTTGTGTTTTACTGCCCTCATGTGGTTTTACGTGGTATTGATGCTTGATAAAAGCCATTAATACGTTTATTTTGGGTCAGTGTGAGTCAAAGACCCTTTGAAGAATTTAGAGCAGGGGTCTCGCCACCCCTTTCCAAGTAGTTCACCAAAGGTTTAATGAATCCTACATAAATTTGAAAACTTGATTAGGCAAATTAGGGGTGGGTGATCCTTCCAAAAAATCGTATCACGATCCTTAACACAAAATCACGATCCACAATCTGAATTGCAATTTATCGTTTCAATGTGGCATACACTTAAGAGAATATCAGGACTCAGACTCATCAAAACCTAAGTAACACTTTATTTTAAATATTAAACAAAGTTGAATTCAATTGTTCTCTCGTTCGCTAGCTAAGCGGAGTTAAGGAACACTCCCTGAAGTTGGCGAGTGAGTGAGGAAGGCCCCTTTGGCCCGCTGCTGCGTGTTTCTCGGATTCACACAAGTAAATCAGTACAGCAAGTGAACTACGGTACCTAGCGAAATGAGAGAAGTGGCAAAATCAACCGGAATGTTCAAGCAAATTATAGAAAAAAACCCGATCTAAATCCATTAAGTAGTTCTCTCATGAAAAGCGGACAGACAGACAGAGAGACATTGGATTTTATATATTATATATTAGTAAACCTTCAAAATAATGTGCAGTTAAAGTCTCAACAGCATTCTCAGCATTTCTGGAGCTTAGCAGAGCCAGATAACTATAAGAATCTTCACCAAGCAGCTCTGAAAATGTCTGCTTTGTTTGGGTCTTATGACAGGGCATACTCAGGCACACACACCCAGAGGCTCTTAGAAAATGCCAGTTAAAGGCTGCCATAAAAACAATTCTCCACCCAAAGTATGTTTTTAAAAGGTTACTTAATAAACTACTGACAGGTGAAGTTGAAGAAGAAATCTCACCAGTCTTTAAGATGTAACTGGATAAGATACTGGGAACCAAATGAGCTCCATGGATGGAATGGTCTCCTCTTGTTTGTGACATTTCTTAGATAGATAGATAGATAGATAGATAGATACAGTGGGATGCAAAAGTTTGGGCAACCTTGTTAATAGTCATTATTTTCCTGTATAAATCGTTGGTTGTTACGATAAAAAATGTCAGTTAAATATATCATATAGGAGACACACACAGTGATATTTGAGAAGTGAAATGAAGTTTATTGGATTTACAGAAAGTGTGCAATAATTGTTCAAACAAAATCAGGCAGGTGCATAAATTTGGGCACCGTTGTCATTTTATTGATTCCAAAACTTTTAGAACTAATTATTGGAACTCAAACTGGCTTGGTAAGCTCAGTGACCCCTGACCTACATACACAGGTGAATCCTATAATGAGAAAGAGTATTTAAGGGGGTCAATTGTAAGTTTCCCTCCTCCTTTACATTTTCTCTGAAGAGTAGCAACATGGGGGTCACAAAACAACTCTCAAATGACCTGAAGACAAAGATTGTTCACCATCATGGTTTAGGGGAAGGATACAGAAAGCTGTCCCAGAGATTTAAGCTGTCTGTTTCCACAGTTAGGAACATATTGAGGAAATGGAAGACCACAGGCTCAGCTCAAGTTAAGGCTCGAAGTGGCAGACCAAGAAAGATTTCGGATAGACAGAAGCGACGAATGGTGAGAACAGTCAGAGTCAACCCACAGACCAGCACCAAAGACCTACAACATCATCTTGCAGCAGATGGAGTCACTGTGCATCGGTCAACCATTTGGCGCACTTTACACAAGGAGATGCTGTATGCGAGAGTGATGCAGAGGAAGCCTCTTCTCCGCCCACAGCACAAACAGAGCCGCTTGAGGTATGCTCAAGCACATTTGGACAAGCCAGCTTCATTTTGGAATAAGGTGCTGTGGACTGATGAAACTAAAATTGAGTTATTTGGGCATAACAAGGGGCGTTATGCATGGATGAAAAAGAACACAGCATTCCAAGAAAAACACCTGCTACCTACAGTAAAATATGGTGGTGGTTCCATCATGCTGTGGGGCTGTTTTCAGTGCAGGGACTGGAAATCTTGTCAAAGTTGAGGGACGCATGGATTCCACTCAGTATCAGCAGATTCTGGAGACCAATGTCCAGGAATCAGTGACAAAGCTGAAGCTGCGCCGGGGCTGGATCTTTCAACAAGACAACGACCCGAAACACTGCTCAAAATCCACTAAGGCATTCATGCAGAGGAACAAGTACCTGGTGTCCCGCAATCCCACTAGTTGTTGTGTGACCTTTGCCTCCACAGTCGGCTCTCTTTTAGGACAGGTGGTATTTTATATCCTCTTTTCTGGTCTTTTTGAGGGACTTGACTGATGCAAGAAAAGCGAATGATCCATTGCAATGCGGGCAGTAGCTTAACTTTCTTTGAAGATAACTGAATGTTCGCAGGAGCGGAGACACCAGCGGCTATTAGAAGGACGTCTAGCCAGGCATCACTTAACACCTCTAATTCTAGAAGTGGGAAGAAGTCTGGGGTTCTGCACTCCAGGATCACCATTCCACTTTCTGCACATCTTCTTCCATAAGCGAACCTACTCGTATTTGTCCCTCACAGTTTTCCACTTTTTCATATATTTGCTAACTTTCAAACCAAAAAACGAACAGAAATGTGTTTTGAAAAATACATAGTTATCAAACAGTGATCAGAGTCGTAGGCGTGTGCGTAGGGTTCACGTTGTTCGTTTTTGAGGAGGTACATGTCATGCTATGCTACTGGTACACCGTAGTCTACATGGGCTATGGTGTGAGCTCAACGCAGATGTTTAAATCAACCTATAGGCTTGGGCAGATTTGTGGCAAATGAAATTTAATTGTCAGTACATGTAAAGTATTACACATAGGAAGTAAAAAATGTTAGGTCTGAATACACAATGGAAGTCTGAAAATTGAGAGTATGCCTTATGAGAAGGATTTAGGAGTCATGGTGGGCTCTACACTATCAACTTCCAGGCAGTGTTCAGGAGCCATTAAGAAGGATAACAGAATGTGATGTTATACTGTATAGCACATTGATGTGCAGATTACAAGTCCAAGGAGGCTCCGCTCAAATTTTATAACACACTGGTGAGACCTCATCTGGAGTTCTGTGTGTAGTTTGGGTCTCCAGGCTACAAAAATGACATAACAACACTGGAAAAAGGTCCAGAGGAGAGCAACTAGGCTGATTCTAGGGCTACAGGGGACGAGTTATGAGGAAAGACTAAAAGAGCTGAGCCTTTACAGGGGATTAAGAGGAGACCTGACTGAAGTGTTTAAAATGATGAAGAGAATTAGCCCAGTGGATCGAGACGGTGACTTTACAATGAGGTCATCAAGAACACAGGGACACAGATGGAAACTTGTCAAAGGTAAATTTTGCACAAACATTAGGAAGTTTTTCATTACAGAGAGAGAACCACAGACACTTGGAATACGCGACCAAGTAGTGTGGTAGACAGTAAGACTTTTGGGACTTTAGAAGAATTAAGTGGATAGGACTGGCAAGCTTTGTTTCGATGAACGGCCTGTTCTTGTCTAGATTGTTTGAATGTTCTAATTCTCTCATTGCACATCAATTACTGGAGTCATTGATTGTATGGTAACTCTCTTTAGATGTTTATTTTTCCACCTCTTAGTTCTTCATGTCTTGTCAGGAAGAACACGGGTTTCTGGGCCATTACCTCCAAAGCTGCTCCAGGGCATTGAGCACATTGAACTAAGTTGGTTGCTGAGACGGAAGATTCTGAATTTCATGCTATGAGGCTTAGCCTGTAATACAGGAAAACAGCTCATTGCATTCTTTTCAGTTGCTTGTTTGTGTCTACTTAGACTTGTTCACGTTTTCCATATGGTCCACACTTATAAACATGAATGTTTTTGTTGAGGAGCATAGCAAGGAAGTACAGCCTTACAGGCATCTAGAAAGATTATCAAGATGACAAAATCACCTGTGGAGAGAGACGGCAGAGAAGAACCTGAGAGAGACAAATGGATGTGTGCGTGTGAAAGCCAAAATAAAAATCAAAGGAAGGATTGAAGGTGCTGCTAACAGATGTGTAGTGGTACCAGTTTTACACTCAAGTTCACACCTAACATAGAAACATGTGTGCAAATTGCAAAACCATGGGCATGAAAATTCAGTATGAAAGGATAGCCATTCACTTTGCACAAGCGGGTGTTCGGGTGCATTTCATGCTCACTAAAGTAAGTGGGAGCCTCAAGACGCTACAAAAAGGAAAAAAAAAATCTCGCAACTGACAAAAATGTTTTGATTGTTTCTCCTCAGGTGTTTGACATGAACATCGAAGCAAAGCCCATTCAACTGTCAAGAAGTCCTGAATGTGCATCGGCATTGCAGGAGGCCTCAGGTTCCCCCGTCCATCAAGAAACCTCTGAAGAAACGTGCAGAGCTGAGCTCGGGAAGTCTCAGGGATACGATGAACACCTGAGGCGGTGGGAACGAGAGAAGGTACTGAGGTGTTTGTCTCCATAGCATACTCAATCACATCATGTGCTCTTCCAGCAGGAAGGTTAAAGATGGGGCCTGATGCTTCAGGTTTAGGCCTTATGTCCCTACAAATCAGAGCAAAATGAACAATTTAAATCCTAAATGCACATATTGTGAGCTACCAATATCATACCGACAGGATCACTTTGTGATGATACTTCACCACACCATATGAATCATGTTTATATTTCTATAATATATAATGCAATAGAAGGGAGACCTCATATTAGCCCTCTGAATGCAGTAGAATACCAGGAAGGCCAACAGAATACAAAAACATGGAAGGAACAAACATGGGAGAACCCAAATTACTAACAAATAGTAATAGTAATAGTAATAGTAATAGTAATAGTAATAGTTCACACACCCTGCCTGCCCAGGCCTTAACCCCCATGACCATTTTGGTGAGCGGGATAGCAGCTGCAAGCACAGCCCTTCTGCCCTGCTTTTCTGACGGCTGTCTCATCACACTTGAAGTTAATCTGACGCTAAGCACAGTTAAAATATCCAACTACCCCCCCCCCCCCCCCAGTTTTATTAAAAGTCTAGGAACTCTTGAAATTTAAAGATAATAGTACAGAGGTTTCTTTAAATTGGGCAGTAAGTAAACACACAATGAAAGATACAGCAGCAATTTTAAGAAAAACAACAATAACTTGTACTACACCAGACAATATAAAATCCACCAAGAACATTAAAAGCAGGTAAGAATCTAAAACAAATATCAGGAGCAAAAACCTTTTTAAAAAGTGAGCACACAGTCCACACTCTAAAGTCAGTTATAACGTAACAGCAGAGGGTACAACCTTTGGTCATGTGAAGTCCAAGTTGACTGCTGTGTTACCATAATAATTAGTCTTCCAACTGTCCCACTAAAACACGCTTATTTCCAACAGAAGTCTCACTAACTTGCCAAATACCCATCTCTCCATCGTGGAGTGAGCGTTCTCTTTCACTTCCGGGTACCTCATCTTGCTATGATGACCTAGGCAGGCCTCGCTTCTAGTCCGCCAGCTTCGATCAGCACCCTCTCGCTGGACACACAACCGGGCATCTCTCTGGTGAAACTGTCTCTTCCTGCTCTGGAGGGGAAGTCCATGTGTTTCGTGTCTTGTTAGCCACAGTACTCTTGTCTGCCTGCAAGTCCCTACGTTCTGTGCGAGTGATCTTAACAGCGTTCTCGGGGTCCATCTCTCTCTATACTGTCTGCCCCCTCACACCATCCTCTGGCCTCACTCAGTCCCCTCTGCTCGTGCTCTCTCTCTTCACACCGTTTGAACACCACCCACTGCCAGGAGTACATAACTGCTTCAGTCTCTGCCTAGATCAACATCACAATCGATTAGCCTTTTTAGCGTTACATTTTTTTCTCAAAAAACATGCAAAAAGCATTGCATTTTTTGGCTTGAAAAATGAAATTTTATTAAATCTCATCTTTCTACTGTAAAACATGCAAAACACTAAACGTACAAATTCAGAAGTGTAGAAAGTACAATAATGATAATGATGAATAATAGTAATAATAATAATGATGGCAATACCATATATACTGTGAAAATATGTCTTTTATGTTGCATATCTTTGAACGGGAAAACTTATTAGGTGTACGTTCATTTGCCCAACATCCCAACAACAAGTCATCAAGAAATAACTTCAGGAAAGTAAGTGGATCTTGGTCTGTGAACGTTCAATTTTATTCCTGGTTGCTCCACAAAATCAAAAACGAGGTGCTGCTGGTTTATTTGAAGCAGGGTCAAGAGAAACGCAGACGTGAGCGTCATTTTCGGATTCATCAGAATCGCTTTCGGTTTCACTGTCCGTCTGCCTGAAGACAGATTCACTTCGACATCACTGCTGATGAGAGGCTCCCCAACATTATTGCTCGCATCAGTGTCAAGAGCATGCAACACCTGGGCTGCTGAAAAACATTTTTTTATGAGATGTCATTATGAGGCTAGGAGAAGATGTGTCTTGCTTGGTAACGCTCAGGCTGATGCCTACCTAAGACTTGCCTATATTGTTGCCCATGTAACACTCGGCATTAACGCTTTTGGCACTTTTGTAGCCCGAGTAATCCTCGGGTCTGATGCTTAGTGGAGACGCGTCTATAGATGTGATGTGTAAGGCACTAAATAATATATATATAGATAGATAGATAGATAGATAGATAGATAGATA
>JANRMT010062846.1:27513361-27575660 GCA_026402145.1 Polypterus bichir lapradei | reverse complement strand
ATAGATAGATAGATGTGTAAGGCACTATATAATAGATAGATAGATGTATAAAGCACTATACATAGACAGATATATAACGTCTCTCAAATGGACATACAGTAAGATGGGGTTTAACTTAAATATCAACCTCCACTGCTCACCATTTGTGAGCTTCACTCTGGACATGCTAAAGCAGTTGTGCATTTTTATGGAGAGGTAAATTTCATTATTTGCATACACGAGCATATGGTGAATAGGAATTGTGGGTAAAGATTCCTATTTAAAGATAATTATTATATTCTCAGTTTCACTGAATGTTGTTATTACACTACATTTTAAGTTTATTTTATTCATTTAAATGACATGTAAATGTTACGGTGATGTCTTAGTTAAAAAAAAAAAAAGTCACCATCATCAAAATGCTACTGTTTACTGGTAGTTTAAATAATGAACTACAAAAGCCAAAGAAATGCTTTTAGCAATAAACAGAGTTCTTGTTTTTTTTTTAAATTTTCTTTAGAGAAACATTGAAAGCAAAAATGAAAGACTAATAATACAGCCCGATTCCTACTTATTTTCTGTAATGGCAAACCCCCCACCCACCCCCAAGAGCGTATTTTTCTGTGGCAGTCTTGTAAACGGACGTTGCTAAAACTCGACGTTCTCAGATTGTGAATTTGAGGTCCTAAATACTTCACTGTCCCCAGTCCTGTCTCCAGGTCTCAATATTCTGGTCTGGCAGCGATGATTCCTGTCAAAGCAAAAGTTGGCACCACTTATAACTTCGCCTAGGGCAACAAAAAATCCTAGAACCGGTGTTCTGACGATTTGTCCTACTTTGTCGAAGTATCCTACCGTAGTTTATTTCCGTTTATTGTAAGTCGTAACATTAAACTTATAACGTTATACCATGTCATCATTTAACATGTATTTAGAAGTCGTCTATCAAATTTATGGAAATGTTAACATTACTCAATTTATTCTACTGTATATGCATCATTTAATGCCCGAAAGAGACACAGCCTGATGCAAAGATTTCACAAGACAGTCATTACTCGTGCATGGATACAATGGCCTGTACAAGATTAAAAGTCACACATGCAAAATATACAACTTATAAAATGTTGACAGTAAATACCTATGCAGTAAACTGTAATGGTCTGCGCATGCGTAGTATCAGTGAGTATATCATTTCGATGGGTAGGATGTTTCGTTAGAACACCGGCGCTGCACATTTCTATCTTTTTGTACTCACCCACGAAGCTTTTGTCTTTATCACAGGGGGTTTTATTTTAGCTAAGCTCCTCTGGACATGAAGTTTGCAGGATTACCACACAGAACTGTTCAGTCAGCATGCAGTGCGTACATTTAAATGGTGTAACATAGCATCATTAACGGTCACTAGCTGCAGCATGCATTTTAATGAGCATCGGTGACAATAAGAAATCTGGACCAATGGGAATTCACGTTACTAGCGACTACCCTCCTCTGAACCCAAGCTGTGCATCTGGTTGTCCAAAGTTGACTAAATATGTGTTTTATTTCACATCATTTGCTGAAATGCTTCTGTTTACACACCAATAGTATAAAAAAGTAATTTTGTGGGTTTAATCCACCTCAGCATTGTACATACGTTTTCCAAATTGACCAATGAAAATGCAAACCCATCCAAAGCACAAATCTCTGATAAAAAAGTGTTGCAAAGCCAAAGGCAAAAGGCACATTTTACATAAAGAATAAGGTCAAAGCCATTTTCTTTGCACAATGTTATTGTCTGAACTTTTTCTCCCTAAGACGCTCCTTTGTAAAGCATTTATGACAAGAGAATTACCACGTGAGCGCACTGGGACAGCCACAGGGGTCAGTCAGATGAACTTGTCCCCTTTACCTGTTGAGGTCGAGTGAAGTATTGCAAGTCCCACAGATAAATGTTGGGGCGCCAACCCGGTTGTAACCATGTAAAGTCCAAAAAAAATAAATCGAAAGAGGCCGCTACACGCGTCAGTACAAGAAATAACGAAAGTAAAATAAGGAAGCCGTCAGGCTAAGTGTGTGAGTGCATTCTCTCAGATGGCAGGGAGCTCGTCCTACAGTGCAGTCTGTTTTAAGACTGAACGCCTCCTTCCAGCTGCTACATTCTTTATTGGCAGGGAGCTGGAAGGGGCGGAGTCAGCTGCCCTCACTGGGCGGTGTCTCGGTACTGCGGAGAGAACAAAAGAGGAGGTGGTTAGCAGGCACACCCCCTCTCGACCAGGGGTGATATTACGTATCTCAAATAAGGCCACCAGATAATCCACAGGCGTGCAGGCATGACGCTCCATAGACAAAGTGCAAGAAGAAACAATGAGAGGGCTGCTTAATAATATCTTCTGGTGACTCAGTTAATAAGGGTAGCCTCTTACCTTCTACACAGCCAGGACGATTTATATTTTGATTAAGTAAATTATATAACACAAAAACTGAAATACAGTGCCTAGAAAGTGTTCATCCCCTTGGAGCTTTTCACATTTCATTTTCATATAACATTGAATCCCAGTGGATTTAATTTGGATTTTTTGGCAATGGTCAACAGAAAATGACTCTTTAATGTCAAAGTGAAAACGGGTCTCTGCAAAGGGGTCTAAATTAATGACAAATATAAAACATGCAATAATCAATCACATAAGTATTCACCTCCTTTAGGATGTCAAATCTAAATGATCACTGGGGGCAGCCAGTTGGTTTTAGAAGTCCAAGAATTATTTCAATAGAGACCACCTGTCCGGGGTTTTGGTTGATTGAAGTATAAATGAACTTGAACATGGAAGCCCACCTTGTGATGACTCCATATGGTGGCCTAACCTACACAATGAAGACAAAAAGAACACACCAAGCAACATGAAAAGGTGATCAAGAAGTCACGGAAAGAAGACATGAAAACATCCAAGACACTGGCGATCCCTTGGCGTCCCATTAAAACAGGGGTGTCCAGCTCCGGTCCTGGTGGGCCGTAGTGGCTGCAGGTTTTCATTCTAACCATCTTCTTAATTAGTGAGCAGTTTTTGCCGTAGTTTTAATTGACGTGACTCAGACCCCTCAGTTGTTTCTTTTTAGCTGCCAAACAATAATGAGGCACAAACAAGCTGCCACCTGACCAGCTCACCTGAAAAATAAAAAATGGTGAAGGTCTCGGTCATGTTGGTCTGCTCAGGTCACCAAAACATCTTGATGGTGATCTTAGAAAAAACAGAAAATCAACAGTCTGCCGTAGCTGAATGAGAGCAGCAACAAGTCATGATATTCAATAACGGCTTTAATTATAATATATACTCGGGTCTTGAAACCTGAAAAATCAATCATAAAATCAGACCCCGACTTATACGACACATTTTTTTTTTATATCTTCTTGCTTCCTCCAATCTCACATCAGTTTCTCAGACAGATTGAATTTTGTTGCAGCAGCGCAGTTACCAATTTCTTTCACTACTTCATCGACGTTTAATTTAAAACCAGCTTCATATTTTCTTCTGATCAAATGTTCTAAAGTAGATAGGGGATGCTCTTACGATAACGATGTATGAGGGTGTGAGATACAAAAAATACAAATCAGTACAAACGTCGCTTCAGAATAGTTCAGGTATTACTGTGTGATCACGTAGGCACAATCGAGAGAGAGAGACATTAGGAGCACACGCTGATACAGCGCATTGCCGCACCCACATAGAAAAAAAAGGCCGTGTGCTCCGTGGTTACTCTCTCAGGTGGGCATTAGCATATCATAATCTCTTGGACCAATCGCGTGAGTTTTCTGCATTCGACTTATACGACCGACATTATAAAAATACTGGAAATTATACGTTAAAATCAAGTCCTGACTTATCCCCGGGAGAACTTAAATGCGAATATATACGGTGTGACAGATAGGGGGTGCTCTCGCTCCCTTGAACCCCTGTCCACGACTCCAAACACCAGGTAAAAGTCCAATACTTGACTTTATTTAATCGCCACAGTGCACAAAGCACACTCTCCACCACAATACTAATATAAATCATAAATAAGCACAATAAATCAATCCTCCGACTCCCAGACGCGTTGCCACCCTTCCACCCAGCTCAGCTCCCTGTCTGGGAGCTCCCACAGTCCTTTTATATCTCCTGACCTGGAAGTGTTCTTAATCCCCAGTTCATGTGACTCTCAATCACTTCCGGGTCAGGTACAAGTTCTTTTCTTCACCCCAGAAGCACGTTATTCCTCTTGTCCACGTGTGCTTCCAGGGCGTAGGGAAAATATCCATTGCTCCTCCCTGCAGCGTCCCCTAGTGGCCCCCATGGCATCCAGCAGGGCTGTGTATAAAAACTCCATTGTCCATGATGCCCTACTGGTCTTCTGGGGACCTCCATGCTGCAAGGAGGGCTCCACCTGGCGGCTTAGGGGTATTGGCCGGGATAAATGGCCGGCTATCCTCCACAACGGTATTAGCAAGAATGAGCTTCTCATTAAGAAACTGGTTAGAGTGAAACTGGCTGGAGTTTGACGTTCCAATTTAGCTGGTCATCTGTCGGCTCATTTCACATCTCATTTCTGTTTGGCTGCCATTTAATGAAGAAACAAATAATTTCTGAGGACTGAATCCTTAAAAACATGGCTATTAAAATGAAGGTAAAAGGAGTTAATTAGCAGTAAAAACTGCTCGCTGATTAGGAAAAGGGTTAGAATGAAAACCTGCAGCCACTGCGGCCCACCAGGACCGGAGTTGGACATCCCTGGGTCAAATCAATCATCAAGAAATGGAAAGAGCATGGCCCAGCTGTGGCTTGTGGAGGAATGAGAGATCATGCAAGAACAGAAATGAGGGACCTACGAGGACTCTGACAGAATTACAAGCTACAGATGATGAGACTGAAGGGACATCTGCTGCCCCACTTCTTCTCCAGTCACAGCTTTAAGGGAGAGGGACAAACAGGAAGCCACTACTAAAAACAACACAAGAAGGCACATGAGAGACTCTAAAGTCTGCCGGAAGAAGGTTGTATGGTCTTAGGAGAACAAAATTAAGCTTTACGGCCATCAAACTAAATGTTATGTGTAAACACTGCACAGTATCAAAAACACAGCATCCCCACCGTGAAGCATGATGGTGGCAGAGTCATGTTGTGGGGACGCTTCTCTGCAGCAGGCCCAAGAAGGCTTGTGAGGGTAAAGTGAATGCATCAAAATATGGCGAAATCCTGGAGGAAAACCTGATGCTGTCCGCAAGGAGGCTGCACCTTGGGAACAGATTTGTTTTGCAGCAAGACAAACACCTCAAGCATAAAACCAAAGCTACACTGGAATGGATTGAAAACAACAAGTTGATGTCCTGCCATGGCCAAGTTAGATCCAAGTGAGAATCTGTGGCTGGACTTGACAAAGGCTGCTCACTTGTGTTACAAATGCAACCTGACAGAGCTCGGGCAGTTTTGTTAAGAAGAATGGAGAAAAATGGCAGCGTCCAGATGTGCAGAACTGCTGGTGCACAGAGAATCAAGGCTGTCATGGCTGCCAAAGGCACATCCACTTGTAGGAGGTATCAGTTATTTCGTGTTTTATATTTGTGTTTAATTTAAACCACTTTGCAGAGATCTGTCCTCAAGTGAACATTACAGAGTCTTTCTTCTGTTGATCAATGTCAAAAAAAGTCAATCGACTGTGTTAATTAATTAATGTTGTATTAGAAAAAAAAAGTGAAAACTTCCAAGAGGATGACTTGGACTTTTTATCGTATTATTCCAAACCCTATTACTGTCATTACTGCCCTATTGATTCAACAAACTCCTTTTTACTTTTTCTCTCCTCATTTTAAATGTTTATTTTCACACACACTGACTCATACAGTCAGGTCCATAAGTATTTGGACAGTGACACAGTTTTCATAATTTTTGCTCTGTAAGCCACCACAATGGATTTGAAACAAAGCAAACAAGATGTGATTGAAGTGTAGGCTTTAGTTTAATATAAATATTGTATAAGCTGTTCGGAAAAGACAGACATTTGTATACATGGTCTCAAAAGTATTTGGATAAACTAACAATCATAAATATAACGATCATTTTCAATATTTGGTTGAAAATCCTTTACAGTCAATGACTGCCTGAAGTCTGAACCCACGGACATCTCCAAGTGCTGCTTTCAGGTGCTGCTTGTTTGTTGGCCTTTCTGCCTTCAGTTTTGTCTTCAGTATATGAACTGCATGTCCTGTTGGGTTGAGGTCAGTTGATTGACTTGGCGTTTGAAGAATAATCCACTACTTTGCAATGAAAAGCACTTGGCTTGCTTTCGGAGTAGGTTTTGGCTCACTCGCCATCTGTAATATGAAGCGTCGTCCAATTGGTTTGTCTGAATCTGAGCAGAGAGTAATGCCCTATGAACTTCAGAATTCATCCTGCTACTTCAGCCAGCATTCATACCATCAATCAACACCAGTGACCCTCTTCCATTAGCAGTCATGCATCCTCATGCCATAAGATCTGCCTCCACCATGGTATTTATCGGATCATGAGCCGTTCCTTCTCTTCTCCATACTCTTCTCTTTCCATCACTCTGGTATACATTGATCTTGGTTTCCTTTGACCAAAAAAATTGTTCCAGAGTTGGATAGGCTTTTTAAAAATATTTCCTGGCAAAGTCTAATCTCTCCTTCCTGTGTTTGAGGTTTACCAGTAGTTTTCGCTTTGTGGTAAACCCTCTGTCTTTACTTTCATGAGGTCTTCTCCTGATTGCAGACTTTGGCAATGATAGGCCTACCACCCGGAGAGTGTTGTTGATTTAGCTAAATGTCATGAAGGAGTTCTTCTCCACCAAGGACAAAATTATGTGATCATCTAGCACAGTTGTCTTCCATGGCTGTCCAGACGTTCTGGTGTTGCTGAGCTCATCAGTGCATTTCTTCTTTTTAAGAATGTCCAGATGATAGATTTGACCACTCTTGGTGTTTCTGTTATCTCTCTAAAGGGTTTGTTTTGTTTTCTCTGCCTAATGATGGCCTGTTTTTACTTGCATGGGCAGCTCTTTGGACCTCATATTGAGACTTCATACTGACAGCTTCCAAATGCAAATTCCATACTCGGAATTAACTCCAGACCTACTGTCAGCTTAATAGTTAATGAAATAATGAAGGACCTTCTCACACCTGGCTATTGAAATGGAAGTGGGGGGGGGGGGTGATATACAGAAAAATGGCTGCCATTCCTGAACAGATATTTTTGGTAAATCCCTTAAACTAAAACTGAAAAGTCTACACTTCAATCACATAATAATTGCTTTATTTCAAATCCATTGTGGTGACATACAGAGCCAAACTTCTGAAGATTGTGTCACTGCCCAAACACTTATGGACCTGACTGTAGGTTACTCTGCACTCTTCTTCTCTCACTTGTCCAAAAATGTAGCATGGCAAAGTCTTGAACGTATCTACAAATAAAATGGGGTCTGTGTCCTTATCTGGGATGACCCTCACAGGTGAATGTTATCTTATGTCATGTGATAATCAACTGCATTATATTTAATGGTTGTCATATATCTGAGATATTATATACACTGTATTATAGGGTGGCACAGTGGTCAGTGCTGCACCCAGCTCTCCGGACGTGGGGTTGATTCCCGGCCCAGTTACTGGTGGTGAGTGAGTGAGTGCCCTCCAATGGACTCGGCTCCCGTGATCCTCTATGGAAAAAAGGTGGGTCCAGAAAGTGGACAAACAGATGAGTATGTTGGCTTAAGGACCTCCATTTTTATTACAGTTGGACCAGAACATGGCTACCATTTTAGGATAGTTTTTAATATGTTGTTTTTATGCTAATTAAATTTTAATTCCAGGAAACCCACAATTTGTGAAGTGTCTTTCTTTTAGAAATGCTAATGTGGACAGTGGGGGCCATCTGAAATTATGACAAAAAAACACTAAGAGTAGTAGGTTTATGTGGAGAACAATACACAATTTAAATCTTAGTTCCCAACCAAAATTTAAAAGGTCGGAAGTCCTAGGAAAGCCTGTCTTCCAACCTTGGGCAACTTCAGAATCATCTGCTGCCATTTACCAGACGAGGCAACTTCTAACGTGGTTCCTCCTCTAACTCCTGGCCGCAGGAGTAATTAACGTCTGGACTCCCACTACCACTCCCTGGTGGTATTCTCATCTTGGCTTTGGCACCATATCTCCCTGAGCCCCTCCTTCTACTACCTGGACCTCGCTACCTGTTATGTATTCACAAGGAAATTAGTGTTTTCATGTTCGATAATTCATGTTTTTAAAGAACTCCATCCCAAGAAAGCTAAGGCATTGATTACTAGGGCCCACGATTTACCGCGGCAAGAAATTGTAAATTCCGTGGCATGTTTGTTTAAATTCCGCGGCGGCAAATGCAGTACCATAACTCCATAAGACTAATTCGTAACCCAAGCAAAATAAATACAATTTTTCTTATTCTTAATCCTTAATAATAATCAATCATAATTCGTAATACTAATCAAATAGGTATATCAAAGCTTTCACATCCGCACATTTTAATCCACAGATTTGCTTTAGGCAAACGATGCTGAAACATACAGTATGTAGGCATAATATTATTCTTAACAAATTATCGAATAATGTTTCTAAAGTTATTGTTTATTTATTGTTGAAGAAAACGGCACTGTAAGCTCGTAGGTTTTCTTGTGACAGAGAACATCGCAGTGGTGACAACACCGATCCATATTTTGAGAACGAATGTTCCACATCAACAGAAGAGATCGGCAACGCAATGTAAACTTTAACAAGAGCTGCTAAGCGAGGCAGTCTGTCCTCTAAGGCACGCCAAAAAGCAGTGATATCAGCTGGAATTACTTCACGAGATGTTATGCCCAGATAAGCTTGCCATTCATCTGTTGCAGCCATCATTGTTGGCACTGATGGCGCATGATCAGCAAAATTCTTTGATAAGAGTGGTAGCTGTCGTGGATCAAATATTCTCACAGATCTGAATAGGTCTATTGCCGACTGTTTGGTTCCCACAAAATATTCTTCAAGTTTAGCAGCAGCATTGTGCTTTGCATCTTCACAGCTGCTGGTTGCAATTGGAAATCCGGACGATTTCAGGCAAGACAGTAAGTCAGACACTTTTTTGTAGACATTGACAGCCATGAATGACTGTGCCTCAAAAGAAGTCAGAGTGTTCATAATTGGCTGGCAGTGAACAGATACAAATTCAAGTTCAGCTCTCAGCTCGTTACGTTTATCAGTACTTTGCAGCAACGCCGACAGCTTCTTTAACTGGACTGTAGCTCCACTGTGTTCGATTTCAGTAGCAACGAACAAGATATTAATGAGATGAAGCAATAGGCTAAAGAAAGAACTTAAAGAAGTAATCAAAACTAATCATACTAATATCAGTATGCCTCAAATGGTGAGATTTCATTCAGATTTGGTATTTTCCACGGCAGTTAGGTTAATTCCGCGGCGTGGCGTTTTACCGCTGCAAAACCCTAAATTCCGCGGCCCGCGGTAAATCATGGGCCCTATTGATTACTGGGGTAAAACAATCAGATGACAAATCATAAAGGGTTTTGGACACCTAGGTGAACCTCGTGTAACTGAAAGATGGTTCAGTTGCAAACTACACACAATAACTGCAAGGATCTCTTCTGTGGACGAGTCTTCTTCAGACTGACTCCAAAATGGCAGCAGAACTGGTTTCCAATTGGAACTCAAAAGGGGCGGGCTCAGAATGGCAGAAGTCGGAAGGAACGTCAGAGGTGGAAAGTCCATCAATCATCCATTCAGCAGGGAGAGGAAAGAAAGGAAACCAGGTGACCGTGTCACCCTATGGTCCAGAGTGCATTAACAGTAGGTGAGCCCTGAAGTTGCCTCCCACATGCACATGGGAGAAATGCAAGTCCCCAGAAGTATGTACAGAAGATCCTGGATGTAAGTGGATGGCAGTGAAGAAATGAAGAATTAATAGTCTGATTTCTGTTGTCCCCTAATCAAACAGTAAAGGCAACTTGAAAATACCACAATGGATAGAAGCTAATGCAAAACAGCATGTCTGTGATGGTTTATGTGTAAATTGAACATGAGCGGCGCTCTGCCGTTAGTCTAATCGAAGCCACAGTCAAATGAGTACGGAAGCTCTGCTATGGGATTGCACTATTGTTGAACAACATGCCACAGTGAGATGTCTTTGGGTGGAGGGAGTGAAACCTGCTGAAATTCACCAAAGGATGTTGGCTCAGTATGGAAATGCAAACATCAGGAATCAACAAAAGGTTTAAAGAGTGAAGAAAAATCATAACCGACGAAGCTCGATCTGGTGAATCATCAGCATCACACACACGAGCCCACATCAGCACGACAGATGACTTCATTAGAGTTAACCAATGGTTTAGGTTTTCCGCTGTTGGTACACATTGGGATATTAGCTATGGAGCTCCACATTTGGATATTAGCTATGGATGTGCACAAGCCACAGTGCATGATGACTTGGGTTACTCTAAAGTTTGCACAAGATGGGTACCCAAAGAGCTTAAAGATCTCACAAGCCAATATTCTTTGGTGAATTTCAGCAGGTTTCACTCCCTAGGCCCAAAGAAATCTCAACAATGGTGCAATCCTGCAGTAGAATGTCCAAGTTCATTTGACCTTCACTTCAACTGGACTAATGGCTGAGCGTTGTGCTGTGTGTGTTTGAACTACCCATAAGTCATTGTGAATGTGTTGTTATTGTGTCAGTTTCTGACCGCTGCAATTACTGCGTAAATTAAATGTTCTACTTACATGCACTCTCTGATGTTTATATGTATGTATGCATGTAGTGTATTGTGACCTCTAGGGGGGCTTCCTGCACCCCAAAACCAATTACCACAACTCAAGTTTCAGGTCCAAAAGATTTAATTTTACAGTATTTGCCTTTTCTAAAGGCTTCTTCCTACAACAATATTTCTTCCTTTTCTTTCTTCTCTTAACTTTGACTCACAAAATTGAGGCAGAGTGTGCCCTTTTAAAGGAGACCTGTAGTCAGGATGGGCTTTTGTGTCAAGCAGAACCTTGGGTGCTTCTTACCAGTAGCTCTGTCCAGTGGCACCCAAGGACTTCACAGGGCTGCCCCTCCAGATCTACAACTCCCATGCAGTTCTGCTGGTGTCCAAACTGGAGCTACAATAGAGATCGAGACACTACCATACAGTGCAATGGAGGACCTCATGACCCCAGAAGGCACGCTCCTTCTGTCCTTGAATCCCAGCTGGGATGCCCAATTCATCCACAGTGTCCCATCTACAATGGCCTCCCAGCAAGGTAGTGGAATATCATCCTTCTTGGTCGGGAAGCCATTCCATGCACTATTACTTTTCACTACATATATGCTGGGGTCACTTGGTACAAGAAGAGATAGGATCACCATGACTTCTACTTGGTTCGCTTCCCAGGTCCTCCCTGCGTGGAGTTTGCATGTTCTCCCCGTGTCTGTGTGGGTTTTTTCCTGGTGCTCCGGTTTCCTCCCACAGTCCAAAGACATGCAGGTTAGGTGGATTGGCGATCCTAAATTGTCCCTAGTGTGTGCTTGGTGTGTGTGTGTGTGTGTCTGCGCGCCCTGCAGTGGGCTGGCGTCCTGCCCGGGGTTTGCTTCCTGCCTTGCACCCTGTGTTGGCTGGGATTGGCTCCAGTAGACCCCCGTGACCCTGTGGTTAGGATATAGCGGGTTGGATAATGGATGGATGGATGACTTCTACTTTGGAAATACGGAGAAAAAATATTTTTAGTTTTTCACAATACTGAAATATTCTTTTCATCCAATTAGTAGGACAGAGCTCTTTGAAGGCAATAAACCATCTTAATAAAATAATAAGTGTCTGTGACACCTACTGCACGCCCAACCTACCTGGAAAGGGGTCTCTCTTTGAACTGCCTTTCCCGAGGTTTCTTCCATTTTTCCCTACAAGGTTTTTTTGGGAGTTTTTCCTTGTCTTCTTAGAGAGTCAAGGCTGGGGGGCTGTCAAGAGGCAGGGCCTGTTAAAGCCCATTGTGGCACTTCCTGTGTGATTTTGGGCTATACAAAAATAAACTGTATTGTATATTGTATTGTATTGCGTATCCGTGTGTCCGTCCACTTGCTCTGTCTCTATCTTTCCCACAGATGGTGCATCACAAACACAGCAATAAAAAGCACTGCCTGTCACCTACAAGCAGATATTACTGATTTCTCTATTGTCTTAGTGACAATAGTTGTGCGGATGGGTTAAAATCTACCCAATCGATGTAGACCTCAAGCGTTAACGTTTGCAGTGCATCTATTTGAATGTATTCTGTAATGCATATAGTAATAAAAAACATTGCATGTGTCATTCCAACTGATGGCACATCAGAAATGTGTGCAGTAATGCATTTTATTACTACAAACATCTGTGATGTGCTATCTGTTGGAATGACACATGCAATGTTTTTTATTACTATATGCATTACAGAATACATTCAAATAGATGCACTGCAAACGTTAACGCTTGAGGTCTACGTCGATTGGGTAGATTTTAACCCATCCGCACAACTATTGTCACTAAGACAATAGAGAAATCAGTAATATCTGCTTGTAGGTGACAGGCGGTGGCAGGCTGGGCCCCAAATCACACATACAAGCAGCTGAAGCGAAATTGTCTCCTCTGGAATTAAGTCCCCTTTGACAGTCCAAAGTGGACTACCCCTTTGCTGTCCCCAGTCTCTCTTCTGCTCTCCCAAGGGTCTCATGAGCAGTAGAGGTGGTCTTGTTCTTAAAACTTCACAGGCCACACTGGTTTACTTGTTCCATTGTGGTGGTCTCTCCTACTTTGGCTCTTATTTGATCAAAATATATCATTTCTGTCTAGCTATTCAAAATTACAAGAGGCAAGTGGGCAGTTTATATACTTTGTGTCCACCTCAACTTGTTGGTTTGAAGGGAGAGTTCCTATCTTAAAGACTCGATTATATGAAGCAACCTCTCAGACAAAGGTTTGACCCTGTATGTGGTGCCCTTCTACTTCTCTGGCCCACCTTTAAACTTCATACCTTCTTGGGTGAAATTCTTCCTGGAACATCTGGCCATTTATTTGGGCGATCTGTCACACCCACCACACCCATAAACCTCCAAACAGTGTCAAAAAACTTAAAACTAAAGCATTATATTAATGTAATAATATGAAGTTATTACTGAAAATAAACACTGAGGCAAATATACTTAGTACGCAAACGCTAATCAGTACACTTTAAACAACCAGATCATGCAAGATAAACAAAAAAGAACTTACTTGTGGTCATTAAACGCACACTTTCTTATTGATTCTCTTAATTATGACAAATGACTATTACTCTATGCGGAAATGAAGACTACACGTGCATCTCTTTCTCTCAGCTAACATCTCATAATACTATGCGCTCTCATGCATGCTGGGACGTGCATTTTTGATATTTTCCGTACACTGCATATTTTACAATAAGTACAAATTGTTTATTTTACATATTTTATTGGTCTGATGGCTTTCACACAGTTGGTTATTCAAGTTCATATTTATTGTCACTTGTACCTGCACAAAGTACAATGAAATTCTTACTAACAAAATATATTATGGGATTTCTGAAAGACAAAAACTGCAGCGAGAGTTGAGTTGACTGGGCAACCCCATTTAATGGCAGGTACAAAAACGTTGCTCTCAACTTTCTTTGTGTCTTCTTCACTTGCTGGTGACGGCTGACATCGTGGATCTCCGGTGTAGGTTTTAAATAGCACAAGAGACAGGACTAGATGTAGGGTTCTTGATGATTCTTCTCAGTGGTCCTCCCGGCTGTTGGTAGAAACAGAGAACTGTTAAGGTTCCTGAGCGGCTCTCAATACCTTCCCAAGTGTTGCCTACCATTTGGACCCCAGAAGAGATGCACTTTCCTGAGTGTGATAAAAATCAATGTTATAGGTATCATCTAAAGTGCACATTCCAAGAGATGTCATCACAAGTCTTTATATGAAGACATTTTCTGGCATGACCCAGTTACAACAGACACCATCATGTCTGCAAACAACTGTGTGACTTACATGTCTGGTCTATTGGCTATAGTGCTGCATTTTAAAGCCCACGTTTTCTGATTCAGCCCCCACTATTGATTTACTAATAGCAGGTTAACCTCAGATCAGATAAACGGCATTCACTCCACAAACTGACCGATAAGTACTCTGGCTGCTCCTACGTATTCTCTGCACAGAGAAATATACAAGTAATTCAAACCACTGATTTGGGCAAAACCTAACTGAGCATTAGTTGCAAAACTCAAATGAAGACAACTTGCTGCAACTGAGTATTTACATATACACTCACCGGCCACTTTATTAGGTACACCTTATTAGTACCGGGATGGACTCCCTCTTGTCTTGGAGTCATGCTTTCATGTTGTTGATGCCAAATTCTGACCTTAACATGCAAATGTTTCACCAGACCAGGGAATGTTTTTCCAATTTTCTATTGTCCAGTTTTGGTGATCCTGTGCAAATTGCAGCCTTAGTTGCCCGTTCTTAGCTGGCAGGAGTTGTACCGGTGTGGTCTCCTGCTGTTGTAGCCCATCTACTTCAAGGTTCGACGTGTTGTATGTTCAGAGATGCTCTTCTGCACACCTCAGTTGTAACGAGTGGTCATTTGAGTTATTGTTGCCTTTCTAAAAGCTCAAACTATTCTGGCCATTCCCCTCTGACCTCTGGAATCAACAAGGCATTTTTGCACAGAGAACTGTCACTCACTGGACATTTTCCCTTTTTTGGACCATTCTCTGTAAACCCTAGAAATGGTTGTGATGAAAATCCTAGTAGACTAGCATGACACACTCAAATAGTGATGGGAACTCCAGCTTTTTTCAAAGCTTCGGCTCTTTTGGATCGGCTCCCTTTAAAGAGTCGGCTCTTACGGCTCCCAAATGGTTTTTCGTTTAGTATCACTTGGATGCTTATATTTTAGCCTAATTAAGCAATTATGAATGGTTTGTGTATAAGCAATTTCTTATTCATTGTTTTCAGACGTTACGTATTTTTATGCATTTTTTCATTACAAAAATACACCGTTACTATTGTTTAACATTTTCATAAAAGTTTTAAATGAACAACTTAACACAAAACCACAGCAAACAAATAAAGACCAATCTCAACAACAACACAACACTATGACTCTTTGAATAAAGGTTTTTAGGCCAGGAACATACATGGGGCTTAAGGCCTGTACAAAAGTTGTAAATCCAATGTCCTCCACAATGGAAAATGGTTGAAAGTCGCTTGCTATCATTTTAGCCAGCTCCTCATCGGCACTTATTTGTTTGTGTGGCATCATTTGTTTTGAAATAAATGTGCTTATTTTGGTTTGAACTGAAGACCGTGTTATACCTGCAGTTTTCGGTAAGACAGTGGATGCTGCAGCAGAAGTACTTGTCTCTTTTCCAGGGTCAGTGGATGGCAGGAGAGAGGGCACGCTCTCCTCCAGTTGCACGGATGGGTGGGAGGTTCTTATATGTCTGTGCAGGTTTGTTGTTGACCCTGCTGCTCTAACGGATATTTTCATATTACAAATTCTGCACTTAGCTTTGCAGTCTCCAATTTCACTTAAATGCAGCCAGATGCTGCTTCTTTTTCGGCTTTCACTCATTTCTTTACTCTTCACGATGCGCTTGCATTTAAATCTGGCTCCTCGTCTGTCGCATCGACAGGTGTCGCTCTGTGTACCTGGCCTGTACCAACAATCGCCGTCTTCGGAGCATCTGCCCCCTTCCTTCTTTCACATAGTGGTACGATCCTAGTCCGATGTCTCGTTTGTGAACGAGCCGGCATTATGAGCCAATGTTCTGTGTGCCCATATAAATAAAGTCCCGCCCCTGCCGAATGGATTTTCAGCAGAGCTGAGCAGGAGCGGCTGAAGCTTCGGCTCTGCTCGACGGGCATCGGCTCCTCTCGTTCGCTTCAAAGCATCGGCTCTTAGAGCCGGCTCGTTCGCGAACGACACATCACTACATTCAAAGTCACTTAAATCACCTTTCTTCCCCATTGTGATGCTCGATTTGAACTTCAGCATAATAATAATAATTCTTTGCATTTATATAGCGCTTTTCTCACTACTCAAAGCGCTCAGCAATTGCAGGTTAGGGGCAACCTTGCTCAAGGGCCCAACAGAGCAGAGTCCCTTTTGGCATTTACAGGATTCGAACCAGCAACTTTCCGATTGCCAGTGCAGATCCCTAGCGTCTTGAGGATGTCAGCGTGCCACAATGCATTGAGTTGCTGCCATGTGATTGGCTGATTAGATATTTGTGTTAACAAGCAGTTGAACAAGTATACCTAATAAAGTGGCCAGTGAGAGTATATACAATAAAACAGGACGCACTTCACATAGCAGGCACTCCTGCCTATGGCTGCTCCTCTTGAGGTCTCTGAACCCAGCTCTCTGCAAGCTGAAGTGATATTTTAAAAACGCTGTCTGAATAAGGCATGCATGAATACTGTCACAGGAGGCTGGGGGACAGACCCAGTCGGGACACCTGGAAAGACCGGGAGGTGGCGTATATGTCCTCCGGGCCACGAGGGGGCAACCGCCCTGGATCTGGAGAGGACCACAGGAGAGGAGCAAGGAGGCTCAAGTCCATTGGGGCCTGTGGCCACCGCCAGGGGGCGCTCCGAGCCTCATGGAACCCGGGAAACATTTTCTTCTGCCATACCTGGGAAGATGGAGGAAGATTCTTCCAGGGATGCCCGGAGTGCTTCCGGGTGCAAGAGCAGCACTTCCGCCATACCAGGAAGTGCTGCCAGAAGCACGTCATCGAGCACCTGGAGCATGTCCGGGTGAACATAAAAGGGGCCGCCTTCCTACATTCTGGGAGCTAGAGTCGGGAGAGGGAGCAGGACGAAGATCCCGAGAAGAGAGGAAAGGCGGCCCACGGACAGAGAAAGGCCCGAGGAAGGGTGTTGTGGTGCGGGAGCACTGTGCTGTGTGCGGGACTGGTGTCTGGGAGATATTAGAAATAAAAGCGCTTGTTATTATGAAGAGTTGGTGTCCGTGTGGTTGTGTCCGGGCTGAATCCCTCACAATACACAATTTAGTTAATTCTCAAACAATGCTGTTTCTGAACCAGTTAGCTCACATTAATGCAGTCATGACAAACACCATCACTAAATCTCCTAAGAATTTGAAGAGTATTTTCTAACATAATTTATTAAGAGCAGTTCTGAAGTCATTGACCTAAGACACTTTAAATTGTAGTACATCAAGCTGGTCTAGATTTGTACCTTAAGAGCAGGACCACATTAATCCAGATAATGAGAGTGCAAACTACACTCCTATCTGGATCAAACACTTCCACATCAGGCTGATCTCGATTTGTAATCCAAGAAAACCAGATCATGAGCGTGTGCACGACAGTGACAGGTGAGTCGCAAATGATTCATTACTTTTGAACAATTTTTTTCAGTGAGTTGTACGATTCGATTGGCAAACATGAAAGAATTGACACAAGATTGCTGTAGTGTGTGCATTACGTTGTCAGTGTCGCTCACTTTGCAGATGTTTAAAGCACGCTCATCTGATTCGTGATTCATGTTCACTTTGCTTATGATTCTTTTGAGTTTGAGGTAAATCAATACCAGCGAATGAGAACGCTGTCACCAACAATTCTCTCATTAATCATATAATTACAATACAGTAACATCAATTTTATATTAGAATGTATGAAATGTTAAATTGTTTTAAGGATAATATATAAACCTAATAATACAGCAGCCATACTATATGCGCTTCAGAACAGGTCATTCACCTAAAGCTAAGCATGTTCAGGCCCAGCTAGTACTTACATGAGAGGCCATCTAGGAAATGCTTGGGTCGCTGCTGGAAAAGGCGTTGGTGAGGCCAGCAGGGGGCGCTTACCCTGTGGTCTGAATGAGGATCCAAATGCCCCAATGCGGTGACTGGGACACTGTACTGTAAAAATGACTCTGTCCTTTGGATGAGACAGAAAACCGAGGTTCTAACTCTCTGTGGCCATTAAAGATCCCTGGGTATCCTTTGTAAAGTTTAGGGTGTATCCCAATGCCCTTGCTAAATTGCCCACCATAGCCTGGTCATTCTGACACCCTAATCATCCCCTGTGTATCTCTCTTACTACTTCGCCACCTAACAGCTAGTGTGTGGTGAGGATACTGGCACAAAAATGGCTCCCGCCACATCATCCCGATGGATGATACACATTAGTGGCAGTTGAAGTGGCTCCCCACTCACTGACGTGCTTTGAGTCGTAAGAAAAGTGCTATATAAATATGAATCATTATTATTTCCCTATTATAAAAGAAAATCTTGAGATGAGACTATTGCCAACAGATTTTTTCAAGTCCCGCCCTCCTCTCAATCATTTACGGTTAACGGCCCACGCCCATGGCCCTCTCACCACTCATTCCTGTGAATGCATTTGTCAGACACAGTTTCTGCGCTCTCAGCTCTAATACATTTTTACGTTTTCCTCAATTTAAGTTCTTAATAAAAGACCTATTATGTCCAAATTTTAATGAAGAATTTCATCCCGAAGGGTTATCAACAGAAGAAATGAGTACACAGGCAATCCTAGCACCAAGAAATGATGAAGTCAAACGAATTAACTTGAAAATTGTCGATCGGTTACATGGTAAATTGGTTAAATGCATATCAATAGACTACGTTGAAACAGTTGGTGGTGATGGTGCGGAAGATAATAACATCAACTTACGATATCCCGTAGAATACCTAAAACCGCTAGCACCGTCCGGTCTTCTTTTGAAAGAAGGATGTATCGTAATGTTATTGGGTGTAAAATTTTAACAGGTGACAAGAAAGGTAATGTAGTACATCTTCCGCAGATAACATTAGACACCAAAGGAGATCTTGATATTGCATTTGTATTAAAACATTTACAGTTTCCCATGAGAATAGCTTTTGCTATGACAATTAACAAATCACAGGGACAAACATTCGAAAAAGTCGGTTTATTTATTAGAAAGAAATTATGAAACTCCAAACACGGAATCAAAATTCAATGAGATATTGACGAAAAGTTCATTCAAAATATTGTTTTTACTGAAGTTTTGCAGTAAAAGTGTAAGTTTAAAAAGTATTTGCGTGTTAATTTCAAAGCCAAACAGAACGAAAACGTAAAAGGCAATGAATACCTCTAATGCAACATGAAACTTATTTTATTATGTTTTACTATTTTTTACTATGGTTAATTACTCGCTATAATGTAAAATAGTTAGGTCTATTATGCATATGTAACAATTCCCATGAAAATAACAATCTGTTTAAATTGTACATCCGCTTCCCCATACGTGAGCGGCAGATCCGCGAAGTGGCGGGCGCTGGCTTGGCAAGCAAAGCAAACAGGGGGCAGAGCCCCCTAGTTATTATTATTATTAACTTCTACATTTACTGTATGTCCCTATGTATATTCAACAAATTTGTAACACAAAATTGAACCTTATGCTACCCCAAACCTTTTTCTGCCTCTTGTCCCTCTTTTACATTTGTTAATAATAATATTTATTTCTTCCAAATCAGTCACAAAGCTTAAAAATCAATTGAACAATTTGTTGATAAAAAAAAAAAAAAGGTTAACAGATCCCAAACAAGAACATGAAGACAGGAACGAACTTGTGCAGCAAAAACAAGCAACACCTGACAAGGTAAAAGTTTTAGTGCGTAATGTTTTGCTGGTTGTGGAAATAAATTTGTCTGTGTTGGTGGTCTGGGATATTCATGGTCATGTTGCCAAACGTGTGAAAATACATGGTTGTCGGCAAAGTAAGAATTACGCCTTTGGGTTCTTCGAGTGCATAAATTCAACAATCAAGACAGACGTGTTAAATGAAATTAGAAAATCGGCCTACCACACTTTGATAGTCAGTCAATCAACTGACATAACAGTTTCAAAAATGTTCATTTTATGTTTTAAATTTAGGAAGGAAAAAAGTGAATCCATTCATAAAACTGTGTCCACTGGCATAATAACATGTTATCAGTTTATCTATTTTTGGGGTAATTCCACAGTTTTATATGGAAAACAAGTTCAATTTAAACCAGATGATAATATTTGCCTCAGATGGCACATCAGTAATGCTGGGCCAAAGAATAGGTGTAGCTGCTGTTTTGTGGCAGTCCAGTGCACACTTACCAGTGCGACATTGTGTGGGACATCATGAGGTCCTGCATATGGATGATGCTTGGAAAAAACTCACTTTCGCTGTGTCATATTGAGACTTTGCTAAGGACCATTTAAACAATTTCCTGCAGGTCATTCATTAAGAAGGTGAAATTTGAAGAACGTGTCAAAGCTGCAGAAGCAGACTTGACTGCATTTAAAACACTAAGTGAGGCTAGATGTCTATCCAGATGTTTTGCAGTAAATGCTGTTGTTAGGAACTATGATTATTAGTGGGGAACTGTTGAGAAATTATTGAAGAAGACAATAAACTTACTCAGAAATACTGCTTGGATAAATTACAAGCTCAATACTTAATGACGTTTTAGTTGAACTGGCAGGCGTATGCAAAATTCTGCAAAGAAGGATACTTTTGACTGTTGAAGCTTTTCAGTTTGCCAAAAACATAATACATTATCTGGGAGACATTTCCATGAATAAACACATAACCTGCTCTCTCCATTTCAGTATCCAGGTAAAATAAATTCAATAATCAATTTGATCCGTCAGATACTGTATGTGATCATACAGGCAATCAGTTTCCAGATGAAGAATTGAATGATTGGTTTGTGTTTGATAAGAAGTGTTTCTCTACTCCTGCAAGTCTGGAAAATTTTTCATCTGGATGTGAGCAGATGAATAGGATTGCCATCAAATAATTGTGTTCTGTTGAAGAAAGACTATAATTCCTTTCAGGAGCATCTTTGTACCCACCGGTAAGAAAAAAAGGAAAAGTTAGAAACTGGAACTGAAAAGAAATTTTTAGATACGGCTACATTTACTAAACACCAGGATCACCTTAAGGAGTTTCCTCTACTTTCATTTTTGGACATTTTTGGCACACCCGAGGCCTCAAGTGCTAATTGTGAATAAAGATTTAGTCTAATGAAAAAAATAAGAACAAAATCTAGAAACACTAAGCCAGAAACTAATGAGAGAAAACAAAGCAATGGGGTCTAAACCAGGAATTTCTGATGAAAGAAATCTTTAGTGGACCCTGGAAAAGGAATAAACATGGCATCAACTTGTATACATGAATAGCAACCATATACAAAAAACTTTCACAGTGACAGCATCCATGATAAAACAAAAATTAAAATGCTCTGCAACTAAATTAAAACAACTTCAGAAAAATGTGCAGCCCAGTTTGATTTCAGGACTGCCACAATTAATTGACTTCTGTCCCTTTAACAGTTCTGTACTCTGCATAGCCAAGACACCTGCAGCTAGCAAGGCTGTAGGTTAGTGTCAATCAAGGGACTAAAATGCCTTTGATTGGTCAGTGGGGCAGCTGCATCCAATCAGCTGCTGTGATGGGTGGACTTTGAGGAATGCTGCTCATTCCTAAAGACGGGGATACAGGAAGAAGGAAAAAAAAGAAAAAAAGAAGTGTGAAAGAGAACAAAGTAGTAGAGCTCTGCACTCATGGAAAGAAATTAAAAGAGAGGACTACAAGAGAAAAAAGAAGAAAAAAGATTAATTTAGCTAATGTCATGTTTCAGCCAGCAGTTCTCCCCTTGCTGGGCTTCAAAGTGTCATTTCTTGTTGGTTTTCATTATTTTATGCAATTTATTTGTATTAATATTTATTTCAATTTTTATGCACACCATTCTAATGTTGGAAAAGGGGAAGGGCTTTAGTTATGTCCCTTTGCATTGTGGGTGGTCCTACAAAGGGCGGGGCCGCCTGCCCTTTACTGCCAGGAGCAGCCCTCCACCCTATTTAAGGTAGGGCCTCATCACAATTCCTCGCAGTTCATTGCCCACCATGTGCTTTGCTATTGCTTCTCTGGTATTTTGAACTCCTGCTCTTTTTTTGACTCCATTTTTTAGATTTCACTAGGGTAGGGGGCTTTGCCCCCTGCTCACTTCGCTCACCCACCCCTTCCCTCCCCCCGTGTTGTGAAGTTGGTGCTGAACGCACGCTAAGGAGATGCGGTCTGATCAGCTGCTGTCTTTCTGCTGCTGCTGCCGAGCTGCGTGTTCTGCTTGTCACGCTGCGTGTCAATCATTTAAAAGCCTCTAGAGCAGCTGCCCTTTTGTCTCACTGCCTTGTCTCGCGGGACGTTAAAGTGTCTCTCGCGGGATGTCAAAGTGTCTTTCCAAGAAGATCACGTCTCAACCCAAGATTTTTTTATTATAATAGAGAAATATTGGGAACGTGTTGTCATTTTTTGCACCTCTGTTCTGCTTTCAACCTAGATTTTTGGATTCTAAATTGGGACTTTGGTTATCATGTTATGCCTTGCCTTTTAGGCTTCTCCTTGTGCTCGGGCTTGCACAGCCTTTGTGAAAATAAATCTTTTTATTTTATGTAAGCCTTATTTGGTTGTAAGTAAGGGTATTTTGATGGTATCCCCCCCCCCCCACCACACACCACAGTGGGCAATCTTGGTAGTGTTTTGGCAGCTGTGCTTTCAGAATTAAAGCACTTTCACAACAGCCAAGCAGTGGCAGTACATAAGTTTCTAAATAAGTAACTTGCAGATGTTTGCATAGAGTACAGTCTCAGTTCGCTTTAGTTAGATGTCCCCGCACAATGCGTATGTTTTAATTTGGTTTAATTTACATTACTGAAAATCTTGGTATGTGTGGAATACTCCATGGTGTCCAGTTTGGGACAGGCAGTTTTCCTGTTTGCAACAGAACCTTTTTTCACTGGACAGGAGGCAGAATTCTTCAGTCCACGTGGGAGAGAAGCTCTTTGCTAAATGCTGGGCCGCAGCGTTGTTTAAGACAGTTTTGTTTGGCTGAGGTGGTAATTGGGTGCCTTGACAGAAGGTAATTTTTCCTTTTTGAGCTCAGTTGAGCGAAGAGATCCTTTGATCATTTCTGGTGCCAACATTCACAAGTTTCAGTACAGGCCTGCAACGGGTGTGTGTGAATGCTTGCATGTGTGTGGGCCCATTAACTGGTTATAATCATTAATTTAATACTGGACTACGACTGACAGCTGAAGCTAACGTTAACAAGAGTTACAAGATTTTTAGATTAGTGTATATATGACCTACAATTGAAATTGTCACCTATGCAAAATTTTGTGTTTAGCTATTGTTAAATATATACCTTTGGTTCTTATATATTTGTACCGTATAATACGGTTTCCTTGAGGGTAATTAGTTGAATTAATATGATTATTTTTTGTAAGTTTTAAGAAGGGATAAATTCAACTCACACCATTAATTTTATTATCATTATTGTTATTATCTCTCTATTATATAAAAAAATCCTGGGACGAGACAAGACTTTTTCAGAGAGATACTTTCACATCCCACGAGACAAGACTTTGTGCCAAGAGATTTAACCACACCCGGGGAACTGAAATAAAAGACAACGAGAAGATGACAAAGTAGAACGTCGTAAAGACTTTCCAAAACGTTAGCGCGGTACACATGCAGAGCAGGTTAGTGATAATGAAAGTACTAAAATTCAAAAGTCTCAAAAAAATCATAGTAAAGATCGCATTAGCACAAAGAAATGGAAATTATTACTTGGTGAAATAACGGAACAGCGAAATGAGATCGAATATATTGTTCAGATTTAAACTTTAAGTCGGACACTTGTAGATTGTCTAATTTGTGTTGCCATCAGGGAAAAGTAGTGTTTCTTCCCAATGAAGAGGCGTATCCTCGAGAATTAAAAGATTTGTTGTTTGGTGAAATGAAATCCACATACGTGTAGCGTAGGCCGGGGGTTGGCGAGCGAAGCAAGCAGAGGGCAAAGCCCCCTACATGTTTTAAAAGTTGGGGGTTGATTTGATTCCAAACTGGTTTTGTAAAACGTGACTTGCATGTATTTTTTGATTTTAAATAAATTCAATAAAATGTTAAAAATAAATAAAAGTTATTTTATTTCATTCAGTAAATGTTCTAACTTACGGGCGGCACGGTGGCGCAGTGGTAGCGCTGCTGCCTCGCAGTTAGGAGACCTGGGTTCGCTTCCTGGGTCCTCCCTGCGTGGAGTTTGCATGTTCTCCCCGTGTCTGTGTGGGTTTCCTCCCACAGTCCAAAGACATGCAGGTTAGGTGGATTGGCGATTCTAAATTGGCCCTAGTGTGTGTTTGTGTGTGTCCTGTGGTGGGTTGGCACCCTGCCCGGGATTGGTTCCTGCCCGGGATTGGCTCCAGCAGACCCCCGTGACCCTGTGTTCGGATTCAGCGGGTTGGAAAATGGATGGATGGAAATGTTCTAATTTAAGTTCATTCGTATGCTCTCTCTTGTTATTACCAGCTTATCAGTATGTGCAGGTTTGGATTGAACTGTAGCAACTGTAGATAAATGTAAAAGCTTTACAAAGTTATTACCTAAGAAAATCAGTGACAGGAGCATCAATTTAGATATACTTCGGCTAAAGGCAGGAGAAGAAACCCAGGACCCTTTCTCAGGTTAAGCATAGGCCTCAGTACTAAGGCGCTTAGGAGGGAAGGGGTGTTTGCAAATGTGTATCAGAAACTGAGTCATTGACCCCAAAAAAGTGTAATGCTAACTAAAAGGCTTGGAAAAATCTTCAGAATAGTCAGAAACAAAATTGAAATGAGCCCAAACCATAACATACGGCTGTGCATATTGCTGTGAATCTAAGGTTTAGATGAAGAATCACTACGAAGTTCTAATTAGGCAAGGAGAAAATCTTAGCTATTGTTAGGACCTGTCTCTTGTCTTTTTGAACAACAAATTTTGTCTAATATTTTGATTTAGTTTGCTAGTTTTTTTTGATATCCTGGTTCAGACCCTTTGCAATGTTTTTGATCACTCTTATGTCTTAGCATTTTATCTCCTGTTCCTTTCTCATTTAATTCAATATCTGGACTGGCCTTTTACTTCACTTTGGCCACAATATATGGATAATCATCTACTGAATCTATTAATTTCTGTTCCTGTGTTCTGGCATTGATTGTAAACACCATCCAGAAACACTTCAGACCGATTCTTTGGGGTTGTCAGGTTCTTCAGTATAGTTCCCAGATGGATCTTTGTACCCAAGTATTTCTGTGAATATCTTGTGCTCAGTAATTGCAAGTAAATTCACATCACACAAGCCTGAGTGTTGGTATTCTCATAAAAGAAACACATGGAGTACAAAATCAGATGACACTACTTGGATTGCTTGGGTTTCTTGTATACTGCAAAGGCAGATGTTTGGTGCGGTCATAGAAATCTTTTTATAGACTGCATGGAAAATCCTAGCAGCGCCCTTCCATTAGTCACATTGCTTTAGCATAAAAGTGATTGTTGTGTTGTTCTTCTCAGAACAAGTGTAGAGCCAATTATGCTGGATATGTGACCACATATGTGTTTCTAGCAAGAAGGTGGAAATGGAGGGAAAAGCCTAATAAACCACAGCTCAGAGGAGCTTCATAATGTAAACAGGCTGAGCAAAGTCACATGCCCTGCCACATGCAATGGAAAAGGTGCTGAAGGCATTTGGAAGTCTAATAACTCCAGTTACACATTACTTTCATTACACGGATTAATTGCAGCCACCATTTGTTCTAAGTGAGCAAGGGAGAGGTGGAGGTTTGACATAGAGGGTACCTTTGTCTGAATAAAAATTCTCATCTTCTCCTTTCTCCTGTGCAGTGGGGAAAAATAAAAAGAATCTGAAGATGTTGCAGAAAAACTCCAGACTGACATTAAGGTATGTTGGCTTCCCACAAAGTTTGGTCAGGTGTTGCTTTCTTCTTGTTCACCATCTTCATCTTTTATTTGGAAATCTGCAGAGGAAAACATGTCAGAACACATGTTCAGTTTGGACCCCTGTGAGGAGCACAAGTACACCTGTGGTGGGTAACCTGGAGAGATTTAGGCACGACTACAGAAACAGATGTCATTTCTCCCCTACCGAGTAGGTTTAGGGACCCTTTTAATAAAAAGGAGAACAAGGAGATGAGAAAAATCAATGATATGAGGATGAACAATGATGGACTACAGATAATTATGTGCTGTGTGCTTCCTGTATCTTATGCATGTGTTGATTAGAAAGTGCTAAAAGAATGTACTAGAACAACATAGGAAAGTTCAGGTTAATTAAACTTTGTCAATCAATCTGTTATCAGGTTTGCTGAGTTACTTGGTTTGACACATTTTCGTTAGAACCGGTGAAGGTTGGGGTCAGCATGGACCAAGGCTGTAAAAGCATGAGACTGTTGTCATGGATAATTAACTGAAGAACTGAGAAGAAAGGTAGGACCAGGATGGGACTGGTCAAGAGGCCAGAGGTCACAGTAGTAAGGGTGTCAGCACCTAATATTCCACACATCTTTGCCCCAAAAATGCTGCAGGGAAGCGTGAGAAAGACATAAATACCAGGTCTAGCCAACAATCCGGGTTCCATCCCAGCCATCGCATCCAGAGGTCCTGACCAGCTCAATGCATAATATGCAAGAAGACCCTCCACTTGAGCACTAAGCACATTGGGCTTTTTACAAAAAGCTCTGCTATCTATCCAGGGTGTATTTGGAGTCCATGCCACACCCATATGCAATTGGTTTGCTTCAGCTTTAGGCAAATTTTAGGAATTAAGGAAATGTATGGTACAGACTTATAATGCATGAATAAATGTTGTACCTGCTACCTTGCTCAATTGTCTTTTAGCAAGTTAATGATAAATACTCAGTCCTGGTTTGGTCTATCTGTGATCATTGAGAGTGAAAGATGTGACAGCCCAACATGTGACTGATAGATAAATGGAAAGAGGTTTAATTGGGGCCGTTATAAGTGAAGTGGGGTGCCTCTGTGAGATCCGCATATTAACACCAGTAGTCAATGCTCTTGCAGCCGGGGGGCAGGCAATTGAACGCTGAAGGTCTTTTTCTCAGTCTGTAGACGGTCCACAAACAAAGAGTAAGTAGCAAGTCAGGTACAGCAAGTCCTGACCACTACAGGGTAAGTGACACAAAATAATGGTGGGGATACCTAGCACTCATGTTAATAGAGAAATGATGACACAAGTGAAAACACCACCTGCTTTCTAGGGGTCACAAGGATAGAGATATAAAGGACCATCCTGTTTCTTATAAATAAAACAGGCAGCCTGCCATTTCACTTTTACATCCAGTCTTTTAAGTGGCTGGGGAAAATGAAGGGTGAAAGGACACCAGGAGGTACTAGCTGGAGCCCAACTTATAGTTATGCAGTTGCATTGTTATGTTTGCTGTGAAAAAATGCAAGTGAACAAGAGAAACAACATCCATACCAAAGTCAAATAAATCATTACCCAAGGGTCTGTTGTACCTTTCATCAGTCATAAATGCTAAACCAAAAAGCATAATAAACTGCGGAAATAAAGGTCTGAATACTAAAAGTAATTTCTAAACAGTAAATGTCACCCACACAGCCATTTCTATTTTTCCTTATCCATAAACTCAGATGATCAGAAAGTGCATAGTGCCGACCTTTTATCTGTTATCACCGTGTACCTCGGAGAGACACTGCATAGCAACTGTTGTGGCAAGTATTGCTCAAAATGATGGTATACAGTGTGAAGGACAGCCGGGTCCCATGCCCGGCAGGGACGCCCCTGCTGCTTATGTTCCGGGGAAGCCACCATGGGCAGTCCAGTACCTCCCTCGGAATGCTTGGTGGCAGCCTCCCTGGCCGACCACCCGCAGGGCTCCATGGGAGATGGAGTCCTCCACAGCCTGGTTGGGGGCTCGGATGGCCACTAGGGGGAGCTGCATGGACTCAGCAGCCTGGCTGGACGATTCTTCAGCCCCACCCGGAGGTGCAATCAGGACCAGGTGGTCAAGCACCTGGAACACTTCCGGGTGGGTTATAAAAAGGGCCAGCCACCACCACTCAAGGAGCCAGAGTCGGGAGGAGGAGGACTAAGCTTCAGGAGGAGTGGTGGAACAGGAGAAAGAGAGTGTTTTGGTGCTATTTGTGCTTTGGGACTGTGTTGGGCTGTGTGGCACGGGGAAGACGTGTCCCACAGCTGAAGAATTAATAAAAACTTTGTTATCACTTTGTACCTGCTTCTACGTCAGTCTGTGACGGGTCGGGCGCTTATATAGCGCCTTTCACAACAGGAAGATGGAGTTGGAAAAAAATAGTAAAAATAATTTAAAAAATCGTACAGCTAAAATGTATTTCCATATATTCTGTAACCCAAGTATAACAGTATTGTATACTGCCCAGGATGGGTAGGCAGGTGGTTGTCCGAGGTCTCCACGACTCTAATTTTCTCTTTTGACTTTTTTCTTACAAGTTCAACTCCTCTATTGTCAACTGGCCATAGTGACAGATATTGTTATATTCCAATTATGTTAATCAATTCCTAGTTTGTTTTCCATGTATTTTAACAAATCTGGAATAGGTCTGTATTACTATACTGTATTTCTGAAGTGGCAATGATAGATTGGCCAACCAGTGCAGACACAGAGGACTGCTCACATTCTGTTTTCATGAGGTTTTGTGGGAATGTTCCTCGTCTTCTCAATTTTAATTTTTCACAGAATTTTGACCAATCAGAATTAGCTGTTCATGTGACACTGTGGACATGGACTATTGGCTGTGGTATCCAGTAGAAATAAATCTAAATAATTCATTCTATAGATTTCTAATTTACAAACACACACACACACATTGTACTAGCTGGTCTGAAACAATGTCAAAGTAAAAAAAAGACTTCCAATCATTCTGGACAGATGGCTTCATGCATCTTTTATAATGATTCCAAAGGGCTAATAAAAGTGAATTTCTGAAAACTGTGTATTGTATTGTATTGTATCTAAACATTTGATTCAATCCTTTGACTAATATTGTAAAGACATAGCCATTTGCTCCTTGAGTCCAGTTGCATTTTTCTATGTGAGTTGCCATCATCTGTAAAGCTGCCCTGAAATGTTCAGCCAAGATTTTCAAACACTGGCCTCTAAATACTTCCAGCTCTTGAATGAGTGTTATGAAATTCAACATGGGCATGTCACCTCTGAGAGGATTAGCTCAGAATTTTTGAAGGCAATGTTACTTTTAACCAAATGTGTCATGTATTACTGTGCTGTTGAAATGGTTGAGAACTGTCATGGACAGCCGGGGTCCCACCTCTTCTCTGGGAGGACCAGGGGAGCAAGCCTGGTCAGGACCGTACTTCCCCCGGTATGCTAGATGGCAGCCCCTCTGGGTTGCAGCGGTGCCTCCGATTCCCGCAGGGCTTCATGGGAGATGGAGTTGGATTCAGCCCTGTTGGGATCCAGGGGCGTCGCCAGGGGGGTGCTGCAGCTGCTGCTGAGCCTTGGAGAGCAGCTCTTGCGCCACACCTGTGCCTTATAAAAGGAGCCAGCAGCCACTACTCGGGGAGCCAGAGTCGGGAGGAGGGAGATGAAGCTTGCCAAGGAGGAGTGGAGGAAAAAGAAAAGATAGAGAAGAAAAGAAAGAGTACAGTGTTGTCTGTGAGGTTTGTGCTTTGTGACTGTGTTGTGGGAACGGAGAAGACATTGCCAACAACTGAAGAAACAAAAACAAAAAGCTTGTGCTTTTATAAGTGTGCCTCCTGCGTCTGTCTGTTGTCGCGTTGAGTGGCTGCTATGGCCTCTAGAGTGGTCACAAACAACATATCCTGATAGTGCCACCACTTATTACCAACAGTGGGTGCTCCCGGAAAGAAGCATTGTCATTCACGTCGCTCAGGCGGACTGACTGGTTTAGCTTTGGCTTTTGTCCTGCCGTGCAGTGTGGATTGTGGAGCCTTCTATGCAGAGGTGTGTGCCTCTCTAATGGATATCCAGTCAATTCAGTTTGCCACAGGTGGACGGAAATCAAGTTCTAGAAACATCTCAAGCAGAATTAAAGTTAACAGGATGCACTTGACCACAATCTGAAGTGCGATCTGAAAAATTCTGAAAACTACAGAATACCAATATTATGTGAATGATCGATTTCAGTTGTTGATTGATGAATTTGCAAACCTTTCTGAAAACATGCTTTCACTTTGTCATTATGGGTTACAGAATGTGGATTGATGGGCAAAAATGGCAACTTTATCCATTTAAAATTAAATCTACAACACAATAAAGTGTGCACAAAGTGAAAAGGTCTAAATACTTTCTGAATCCACTGTAACTCTTCCTTAATGTGCCCTTATAGTGACAATTCTTTCATTTAGCGACTCCATTTTCACCTTGTCTTTATTCTTTGAATTAACAGCAGACTGTCATTGGCATTTTTTGTGGAGTGCAGAACTTTACACTTTAATGAACTGGAATCTCATCCAGGGTGGGTTCCTTTCCACTACTTGATAAAATATGAATTAACTCAGCATTTCTCAACCCTTAAGTATTTGCAACCCAAGTTTTCATAAGTTTTAATTGCGTCCCCCCCAACATATTTTTGAAATGTAGATGCATATTTTATTATACTTACTTTACTTTTATCGACATTTATCTAACTCTATACAATATTTATTGTTCTAGTATCAGAATGTAGTTTAAGTTAATTTGTTTTGGTTTCAACAGCTGTTTTTTTCACATTTTTGATTCTTGTTTTCTTTATTTCACATCTTTGCGCCCCCCTTTTTGTTACTTCGCGCCCCCCTAGGGGGGCCCGCCCCACAGGTTGAGAACCACTGAATTAACTGAAGGTCACTTTAGGTGGCCCCTCATTTCTGTGGGGCGGAGTGGTGGTTCTGAGGTAGGGATCTGCACTCCGAATCCTGTAAACGGCAAAAGTGACTTTGGGCCCTTGAGCAAGACCCTTAACCTGCAATTGCTCGGTCCTGGCTATGACGTTAATCTGCATCCAGCCCTGCATGTAGGCCCTCCAACCTGCAGGGAAAAACCTGGGGGTTGGTGGCAGAATTGGCACTCCTGCCACCATAAAAAAACCTCACGCTGTTCCACTCCATCTGAACTGGTGTGGTGCTGAGGTGCCACCCGTCACATGACTGCACCAGATCCTAATCTGGGATCCTGAGTTGGTTTGTCGTGTGGTGCGTGCGGTGTATCAGCACGTGCTCCTAACCTCTCTACTCATTTCTGTACTAAAGCATAGGGATAAAGTGACCACATAATGTTGCTTAAAACACTCGACATGCAGGATCTACACAGATGTGCTCCATGTTTCACCAAACTCATGTCACTGAACACTCTATCTGAAGACATGACCCAGGGTCTCTGAGCAGGAAACGTGTTTGATAGGCACTAGCAATAAGTGCTTGTCTGCCCAGACCATTGGAAGACTTGACGTAGACAGGAAGTGGATCAACTCACCTGGAAGTCCACATCTGGTTTCCATCTCTGATTGGAGCTGTATTCCATTTCCTTCAAGTGCCAGTCCTCCTCCCAGCGCTGGCGCTCCTCTTCCCACTGACGGCATTCCAGCTCCCACTGCTGTTGGCTCTTGTCCAGCTCCAGCCAGAAATTCTCCAGGCATTGCCTGATCTCTTCTGAAATCTTCTTCATCACCTTCAAGCCCTGAGAGAAGGGCTCCTGCCTGCGCAGGTTCAGGTTCGTCAGGTGCTGTTCCAGGTCCCGTGTCCGCTGTTCATCTTCCCTCTGCCGTTGGCCTTGGTCCCTTAGGTTCAGATCTCCCTGCCTCAGCCTCTCCTCCTGCTTCTGTAGTTGGTTCTTTTTCTTCTGAAGCTGCATGCCCCTGTCTACCAGCTCTTTCCAGGCCTCCATGGCGGTGCTCTGGATTTCTAACAGGCCACCTTCAGGTGCAGAGAAACAGAACAATTAACCCTTTGATATTTTATGTAGCACTCTGAATTGTGACCATCAGATTAAGTTTAAGGCCAGGATTGAACCAGCAACCTTCTGATTTACACAAAGCCAGGACTTTTCTCTGGCCAGAATTCTGACCCTGCAACCAGTGATAAAATGAGAAATGTGCTAATGATGTGTCAGATGAGCACCTCCAGGCTTTGGTACGCTTGCCCAGAGGAGGACACCTGCCAGGGATTCATACCAGAGGCCAACAAATGGAGGCAGACATATGCCTGGCATTTGTGTTCTACTAAGCCTCACATCTGTGTTGAGTGTCTCTGCAACTACAAATGGTCCGCCTAAGCCATTTACACACTTCCAAATCTCCAGAAAGCAGGCGCACGACCAAGGCTCACACTGAGAGTGTGTGCCCATGTGCCTCTTTGTATCTTTGTAAAATTCCTGCAGGGAACGAACAGTCATTTATTTATTATTAGACTTTATCCAAAGAAGAAGTGTAAACACTGGTACATTTAGGTTTTCTAAGCTAAGGCACCATGTTATAGCGCCAAACAAAGCTAACTCATTTAAAGAAAAGGTGTCAGACATGAACAAGTCTCTGTAACTTCAAGTGTAGATTGTACTAGATGGATGGGCATCCCAGTGAAGGTGGACCCTGTTCCCTTACCAGGACAGGAAGCCCACATAATGGATGCTCTCCGTCAGCATGACAGCATTTCCATCCAGACTGGCATCACTTGCCCAGCAGGGGAGCCTGTGTAGCGGATGGGCACTATGGGGTGGGGTGATGGTGTTAGCACTCTTTTTCCCCGTACGCTGTAGAGTAGCACCCCTCCTGACATTCGAGAGCTGTGGACTGTCCTGTTAAATTCTGTGGGAGCCAGGAGGGGGCACTATTTGGAGGTGAGTCCCCTGTCTTGGGAGTGATTGGGCACAGTAAGTACTCCTGGGTTAGGTAAAAAGGGAGAGCTCCATGCAGCCCAACCTTTTACAAATAAAATTCTTGTTAAAAGTCTTTTTGGTTTATGATTTTGTTGCTGTGAAGTTCTGACCACAATTTTCATTACTGACTTTTGGCTTAGAGAAAATTATGTTTTGTTTTTTTCTGTTTTTGCTCCCCTAGCTTAGTGTATAAAGTCTCCTTGTAGAGTTAGCACCCTTATTATTGTGAGGAGTAAGGAGACCAGGACATGTCACATCAGGCAAGACTTGTAATAAGGGACAGGTAAAGGTCAGAACCAAATCCATTGTAATAACCAACAAATAAAACACAAGGGAAAATTAGAAGAGAAGTCAGGGACAAAACTAAGTCAAAGTTTAAAATGACCATAATGATGAGCGGGGCATTTGAAGTATGCTGGTGAGGCGTGTTATGATTAACTCCCCAAAATCCATCAAGTAACAGTGTACATAATGCCATGGGTGGTGTGGCTCAACATAAAGCACGAAATAACATTCCCCAGGATGGTGGTGCAATGTATACCTAAACACAGGACAAGTGCAAAACAGGCAAAGAACTGTACTATACTATAAATAAATAATAGGTAAGTGAATAAATAGTAATCATTTGAAATAGATTGTAATAAATCAATAATTAATAACAATAAATAACAATTTTAGAAATGTACTGCATATAAATAAACAACCAGGTGCAGATCTGAGGACAGCACAGAGTTCAGAGTCCAAACAGCCACAGGGTAGAAGCTGTTACAGAACCTGGGACAACTGGTTTGGATGCTGTGGTACCTTACGCCAGAAGGAAGTGGAACAAAGTGAACGTGGAAGGGGTGGGAGCAATCCCCCACAATACTGTAGGCTCTGCGGATGCAATGCTTTATAAAGATTCCTTTAATGGAGGGCAGAGAGCTCCCAGTAATGTTTTCTGGTGTGTGCACTATCCATTGTAGGACATTACAGTCAGAGACACTACAGTTAACATACTGGACAGTGATGCAGCTGGTCAGAATGTTCTCTATGGTCAAACAGTAACAGTAGTGGGATTTGAACCCCCAGCCCCAGGGTTTTAAAGTCCAAAGCTACACTGCTTGCCTGTGGTGGGGGTCTATAAGACACTACCAATGTCAGGCTTCTACTTTTGTTGCTTTCCAATCAAATCCCTATATCCTTAAAAAAGTGGCTTTGCTTCATATTTGAAGCAGACTCTTATATTTTGTGGACTACGGCTGGCCTGTCATTCTGGCCAATACCCCCAGGCCGCCAGGTGGAGCTCTCCCTGCAGCATGGAGGTGCCCCGAATACCAGCAAGGAATCATGGACAGTGGAGTTTTCCTTTACAGCCCTGCTGGATACCACAGGGGCCAACAGAGGATGCTGCAGGGAGGCCCAGAGAATCATATGTGCCCTATAACCCGGAAGTACGTCTTAGTCACAGCGACAGGAGGAATGACGTACTTCCGGGATGAAGAAGAGGACTTTTGATCTGACCCGGAAGTGATAGGAGGTCACGTGAACTGAAGGATCGAAACACTTCCGGGTCAGGGAATATAAAAGGACTATGGGAAATCCCAGACATCGAGCAGAGCTGGGTGGAAGGGTGGCAACGCGTCTGGGAGTGGATTGCTTATTGAATAACTATTGTATTGGTTAATGAGTATTGTGGAGAGGATGGTGCTTTGTGCACGTATTTGCTTTAACAAAGCCAACTTTTGGACTTTTACCTGGTGTCTGGAATCAAGTCTGAGGGTTCAAGGGGACGACAGTGCCCCCCATCTGTCACAATATATTCTTTCTTATTTAAATAGCCATCCCCTCCAACATTTTGATTTCCCCTTTTTCCAATTATATTTACCATTTTAAATGAAATACATCCCTACCTTTAGATTTTAGCTGCTACAGCATCACATTTATCCACAAAATGAGTACATATACCTTCATTTCATTTATTTTGTTTTTAATATTTCTAACATTAAAGCAAGAAATGTTTAGCTTATTAATGATTTTACCTTGGCACGTTGCCTGAGCACCAGTAATTTCATAGTTGCTTTTTATATTTTTATTATTTCTACTGTCTGGCCCCTTTCATAAACTGCGGAACCTTGGCCTGTCCTAAACTCCATGTCCACCATTCCCTAGTTGAAATAACTCTCAATTAACCTATTCATATGTCCTCCATCAAAAGATTTTAATTCTACCACACATTTATCCATCTGACCTTCTCAGCTTTACCTGGACTGGCATGTGGCACAAAGAAGGCCACACTGTCAGTTCTCCCCCTCTTCCCATCCTTACCGATGTCATTTGTGTTTAATGTGGACAGTAACAACTGGGTATGCCCCAGCTCACTCCAGGAGTGGACCTACATGACAGGGAGGTTTTCCAAATCTTCCACTGGAAGGCACATAAAAGACTCTGTCATTGGAGTAAACTTTAACATTTTTTTATACTATGTTTCTAATTAAACAATCTCGTTACATTAGCATAAGGAGCATCAGTCATCATGTGGTGGCAAACCTTGAAGCAGACTGGCTGGCTATCTCAAATGGCCCACTGCTTACCTAGAAAAGCTTGTGCTGTTATTCCTCCATTCATGTCATCCAAGCTGCATGTCAGCAAGTGCACACAAAAGCCTAGAGAACTACTGCAACTAATTTTATATGCAGGTTTAAACCACACCCACTGTGTGTGTAGGGAGGGGGGAGGAGCAAAGAAGTAGGCAGCTGGGTGTGGTCAGTCCAAAGTGAGCCAATCAAAAAGGAGTGTGAGTTTGATGCGCGTCTGGTCAAACCCATCAATGGTAGTGTAGAAAAGCCAGTTTATTGTCAGGGGCTGAAAGCCCTGTTCTTTTCTTTGGATTGATTTAGTCGGCATACTGTTTTATTTATGATTGAATTATATTGTAATGCTTTGTTTTCTTTTAAAATTTCTCCAATATTTTAAAGGTGCAAAGGTGGGTCATATTCCAAAGAGCCTCTACTGTCACACTGCTGGTAGGCTCTCTTCATCAAGTCAATTGGCTTTATTGTCATATAATCCATACACTGTATCGCAGCACACAGGGACCCGAAATAATATTCCCCAGGACTGCGGTGCAACATATATATAAATACAGGAGAACTGCAAAGCAGATAAAAAAAATTACTATATTATATATGAATAAATAAAAAACTAATAGATAAGTGTATAAGTAGTAATTTTTACCAGCGTATCATAGACTTTAATATGCCACACTGCACAGAGAATAATAACCTATCCATCAGTACTGTATTTCTTAAGAGCAATGCAGATGAAAAGAAGTCTTTGTTGAGGTCATTTTTGCAGTATCAAAACTAGAGTGTTACTCCTGTGTTTAAGTATAGCACTGCGCCCCTTCAGAAACGTTATTTTGTGCCACTATATTCTGCAACACGGTGTATGGATGGTAAGACAATAAAGCTACTTCACTTGACTTGATGGCAAGGTAATTGTCTTCCTCTTCACTAGGCTGCAATTTCATTATGTAGGTGGCGCTGTTCTTTCGTCCTCTGACTGCATGATGCCTTTGGTGAATCTTCCGAACTGCCTATGCTCTCGCTCTTTCTCATACCAAACACTGGGTTTCACAGTTAAAGCGTATTAAAAGATGTATGCCATCTCCCTATCTCAAAAGTTACATAGCATCATCCCACCAATAGAGATGCTTTCTTTTTACTGTGGCTTGAAGGCTATTTTGAACAAGTTACATCACTCAAAAAATGGATGACAGAGAATTTCCTTTGGCCTCACTACCTGCCAACTTGACGTTTTTTTAAGGGAATTATCACATACAAGTTAAACAAAAAAAGTCCCCATACTCCCTATTTCTCATCTTCTTACAAGCATATACACACTGGTTAGTTTATCTCAGCTTAAACATAAACATTCTCATAGAAAATAACATTTCTTTTTTAACATATGCTTTACATTTCATTGTTTTCCCAGAGTTCTTATCCTAGTTGCGTCCCAAAATGCAATACGCTGTCCAAATACATTGTTATTCCCATCAATTCGTTAGGTTATAGTTCAAATAAACAAACAAATCTAACAGACCTCATTTTTAAAGTGATCTCAAATTTGGTTCACCATATCTTCTAAAACTTTAACCTCTAAACCCTTCTGAGCCCTTTGTATCTGTTTAATCTAGGAAATCTGCCTCTGCAGCTTCTCCTCTCCACTCCGACAGAAAGACTTCATTGTTGGCCTGCCAGTGCCTAACAAGTGTAATGCTATTATTCCCTATTTCTTAAAACTGCATCTTATCTAAATTATACTAAAACAAAAATAAGTCAAATATTACAAGTCGGGCGGCACGGTGGCACAGTGGTAGCGCTGCTGCCTCGCAGTTAGGAGACCCGGGTTTGCTTCCCGGGTCCTCCCTGCGTGGAGTTTGCATGTTGTCTGCGTGGGCTTCCTCCGGGCACTCCGGTTTCCTCCCACAGTCCAAAGACATGCAAGTTAGGTGGATTGCCGATTCTAAATTGGCCCTAGTGTGTGCTTGGTGTGTGGATGTGTTTGTGTGTGTCCTGCGGTGGGTTGGCACCCTGCCCAGGATTGGTTCCTGCCTTGTGCCCTGTGTTGGCTGGGATTGGCTCCAGCAGACCCCCGTGACCCTGTGTTCGGATTCAGCGGGTTGGAAAATGGATGGATGGATGGATATTACAAGTCTTATTTAATAAACTATTAAGACCCTAATTTGTATCCCCCATTACAATGGTCAAAGGCCAGTTGATTATCCTATCATGTAGCATTCGTCATCAGTAGGCTATGTCCTAAAACATGGGTAACAAGCTACAAAAGTAAAATCTATTACAATTATTAATATCCTTATGACTTGGGCAGCATGGTGGCACAGTCGTAGCATTGCTGCCTTGCAGTAAACAGACCAGTGTTCACGGCCTGGGTCCCCCCTGTGTGGAGTTTGCATGTTCTCTGCGTGTCTGTATGGGATTCCTCTGAGTGTTTCGGTTTCCTGTCACAGTTCAAAGACATGTGAGTCAAGTTGATTGGTGATGCTAAATTGGCTCTGTGTGTGTGTATTAACCCTGTGTCCTATCCAGGGATTGTTCCTACCTTGCGGTCTATACAATACAATACAATACAATTTATTTTTGTATAGCCCAAAATCACACAAGAAGTGCCGCAATGGGCTTTAACAGGTCCTGCCTCTTGACAGCCCCCCAGCCTTGACTCTCTAAGAAGACAAGGAAAAACTCCCAAAAAAAAAACCTTGAAGGGAAAAAATGGAAGAAACCTTGGGAAAGGCAGTTCAAAGAGAGACCCCTTTCCAGGTAGGTTGGACGTGCAGTGGGTGTCAAAAGGAAGGGGGTCAATACAATACAATACACAGATCAGAACAAATCCTCAATACAGTATAAAAATTAAACTTTTAGAAGTACGTAGCAGAATTTAACAGTAGATGATATCACATAATGTGATTTGGATTTGTTTAGAGTCCTGGAGACCTCATCCATCAAGCTGCATGTCCCATTTGGCCATTCCACAGCTAAAACAGTGCTGGGCCAGCCAATCCGATGAAAGGACCCCTGTTTCCCATGATTCCTGCGATCTTCCATCAGGGATAACATTACCTTAGACAGGCAAAACAACTTGGCAGGTGGGCCGTGGCACCAAGTACCACATTTGAGTACTGAGAAGAGAAACAGAATAGGTGAGGGTTAGTATCCAATTCTAACTATCATGTTACTTATGTTTTAGTGCTAATGACTAACTTTAGAGATGCAGTCTGTACAGTTAATCAGCAGCTCTAGTCAGGGTATGCTAAACTGAAGTAGTGAGTCTTCAGCCGGGATTTAAAAGCTGAGACTGAAGGGGCATCTCTTATAGTAGCAGGCAGCCTATGCTTGCTGGGTTAGGCTTTCGTGACCCTGCTCAGGATTAAGTTGTCTTTGAAAATGGTATGCTATCATTTATAAGGTTTAAGTTGTTCCAACAGCAAAGAATGAATACAATAGTGTGTGGGAGGTCGAGCTTTTAGTTACAGTGCCCCAAAGCTGTGGAATGGTCTGCCTGCTACTACAAGACGTGCCCCTTTAGTCTCAACTTTAAAATCCAGGCTGAGGATTCACAACTTTAGTTTAGCATACCCTGACTAGAGCTGCTGATTAACTATGCATACTGAATCTTTGTTGTTAGTCATGTGTACAAAAACGTAAGTAGTATGATATTTATAAACTGTTAATAACCCTCCCCTACTTTGTTTCTCTTCTTGGTATCCTCACTTGGTACCACTGCTCTACTGCCAAGCTGTTTGCCTGCCTGTTTAAAAGTCATCTCAGATAAAGGAACACTGGAATAATGGGGAAGAAGGGTCCTTTCATCTGATTGGCCAGTCCAGCTTTGACTCAGCTATAGAATGGCCAATAGGAAGGAGGCGACTAGTCGGCCGAGGTCTCCAGGTCTCTGACTGTGTCCAGCTTGTCTGACTCCTTTTCGACAATCTGGCTGTGGCTCTGCAATAAGCTGATTTACAGACATTGTTGTTTATCATTTATGTTAATGAGATTCTATTTTGTTTTTGATGTGTTTGAACAAATCTGTATCCTCATATGTGACAGTTATGTGTTTAGTGACTGGTATAATCTATTCTTCCATTTTGCTCTGTGGCGCTCTGCACCTGTACTTGTAGTTTCCACTATTGCATTGTATTTCTGAGGTGGCCGTGATAGAGGGGCCATCTAGCTCTGTGAAGAGGATTACTTGCGTTTTGTTTTGTGTGTTGTATCTACCCCATTTTTTGACACCCATTGAATGCTCCAACTTACCAAGAAGGGGGTCTCTCTCTGAATTGCCCTTCCCAAGATATTTTCCATTTTATTTTGGGAGCGGGGTTCTTGACTTCTTAAAGAGTCAAGGCTTGGGGGCTGTCAAAAAAGGGGGCCTGTTAAAGCCCATTGAGGCATTCCTTGTGTGATTCCAGGCTGTACATGAAATAAATTGTTGTTGAACTGAACTTTATCTACAGACAATGTCCCTGTGTCTTCAATAGCAGGTGCTTGAACACTAATCCTCTGTTCTCTATTAAGTCTGGACAACAGGTAGGAGTAACTAAGAGCACAAAATTTTCCACTGGACACACTTGTGAACACACACACACACACACACAGAATACACCAGGCCTCTGAACATCACACAGCTCTGCCATTGTGCACGTGAACATCCACTCATTAATCAGGTTATCCAGTTCAGAGTTGGGCAGGGCAAATACCTCAGTGACAACACTGGGTGCAATGGTGACACCAAGACCGTGACATCTAGGTGGCTCATTTGACAGTGAGCATACGCCTGAATGTTTAAAGTAAGTCAGCTTCTTAACTAAGAGCAGATTTTTGTTGTTCTGCACAATCGCCTAAGTTTTCATAACATAGATGCATTAAATTTTTTGTCAGTACATTCCTTCTTTGTTTATTACATTAAAATACTTCTTCTGAACAATTACTTTCACTGCTATTTTCACTAAACGTAGATAATTCTGAAGGAATGAAGAAAAATACAAATACTTGAATGTACACCCAATCAGAAAAGGCTTGGTTGCTGGTGGAAGAGGTGTTGGTGAGGCCTGTGGTCTGAATGTGGATCCCAATGCCTCAGTGCAGTGACAGGGACACGGTGCTGTAAAAACGATGTCATCCTTCAGATGACACATAAAATCAAAGTCCTGACTCTCTGTGGTCATAAAAGATCCCTGGGCATCCTTTGTAAAGAGTAGAGTTTATCACAAAGTCCTGGCTAATTTGCCCACCACTTCATCACCTGACAACTAATGTGTGGAGAGTGTACTGGCACAATGACGCCTGCCATCACATCATCCAGCTGGGTGCTTCAAATCAGTGGTGGTTGAAGTGGCTCCCCATTCGCTATGTAAAAGCACTGTGAATAGAGAGAAAAGAATTATTATCATTATTACTATTACTACAAAGGGCAAGCAAAAGCTTCAAGTGATTAACACAGAGATTTTTCAACTCCATTATTCTTTAATCTTATATAAGGGAAGAGCTCATGAAAAAGATAATGTGTGCTATGATCAAGGAAGCAAAGGAAAGGGATTTGTTAATCCTCACTGCAGGATCATCCTGAGTAGTTTTGTAATTTACCTGTAGTTCATATGGTTGCCAGATGGTGTCACTGTTCCACTTGTCAGGTTGAGTAAGGCTGTCCTACCTAACTTTTACCACTAGATGGCTCTCTAGGGCGCTGGAAATACATGTGCCACATTTGCTTGAGGCTGCTGTTGCCGTTGCTTCCTGTTCTTCGGTTGCCCAGCTAGTTTTGTCAAAAATGATTTTTGTCAACACATATAAGAAACTTTACTTGACAGATATAGTGACTTAAAAATGAGGAAATGAAAAGTTCACACAGATATTGCAGACTACTTGAGAAACACAGACATAAAAACAAGACTGTATAATTTCAGAGGGCTTATCAGAAAGAAGTTAAATAAACAGCAAGCCACAGTTTTGTAAAGCAATTACACAGCACCTGACCCAGATAAAGAAAATAGTAAACTGTGAGCAGTTCCAGAAGTATAGTCATTGAACTTCAAATACCAGAACAGATGATTAACAGAAATGAGAAAGAAACACGTATTCAACATGGATTCATTGCAAATTCATTTTTGAAACTATTGTGAAGTTACTTAGTAAACACCTGTGCCAAAAGCCAACATCTTCCATTATGATTCTGGAGTAGTGTAGAGGTTCTGATGTTCACTCAGATATCACTGTTGATTTTCATCCCTCCATGAAGCAGCATTAGCTGTCAAGCAGCAAACATCAATAGACAAGGCTCCACTTCCATGCATGCCACACTCACAGCTGCACTCGCCTGCACCGATGGCCATAGACAGAGTCGCAGGAAGGCATACAAATTCCACATAGATGGTAGGATAAGCAGCTGTATGGGTTCTCCTCAGACATTTCAAAGATATGCATGTTTGGTTTGTTGGTGATTATAATTTGGCCGTACGTGAGTGTGTGACTGGTTTACTATTGGCTTCTACCGCATACTGCTGGGGTACCCTCCTACCTCTTTGATCTGAGTAAGGGTTTAGAATATTATGTTAGGTTAAAGCAAAATGTGTTTATTTTTCATGAATCCGTTAGGTAATAATAATAATATGTTCCACAAAAAAAAAAAAAAAATAGGATTGAGAGAGCTAAAGACAACATAATTACAATTTTGTGTGTAACTATTTAAAGTTATGTTATAATGCTTTCATCACTATATTGTTTCTCCTGGGTTGCCACCATTTTGTCCCACTATCATGAAGACTAAAATCTTTGGTACAGAATGCAGTCTTGGAGGTTGCGTAATTAATGTCTCAATTGTTATAACAATTGCCGCATTAGATTCATCAACATCCGAGTGTCAGGAATTGGTTCTAAATTATTTTTTTGTGGGTTATTCTTTATTAATTTTCTTGAATGACCTCTCATTTTGTTTTTTTTTTTCCTAGGCAAAGAATCTGTTTCTGAATTCAGTTTTGTTATGAACTAGAGAGTTCCTAAGCATAAAGTCCCAAACAATGACTCAAAATGCCCACTAGAGGGATGGAAAATCGTTAAACCCTGGATCATCAGAGAAAAACCAAACATGTCTCTCTATTATATAAAAAAAATCTTGGGATGAGACAAGACTTTTTTAGAGAGACGAGACAAGACATTTTCAGAGAGATAATTTCACGTCCTGCGAGACGAGACTTCGTGCCAAGAGATGAACTGAAAACCTAACAGGTCCAAGCAGGGCCGGAAATAAAAGACAAACAGTAGAAGAAGAAAAGTCAAAGAGTAGAACTTTGTAAAGAGGTTCAAAAACGTTGGAGTGACACACATGCAGAGCAGGTTAGAGATTATGAAAGTATTAAAATTCGAAAGTCGCCAAAAAATTATAGTAAAGATCACATTAGCACAAACAAATGGAAATGGACAAAGAAATTTTCTTGGATATCTATATGAATTTCCAAAAGATCACACTCGCATATATAATAAACCAACATGTGATGAATTGTCAGCGATAACAGTTTCAAAGGACAGAGATATCAAAGACAAAGTTGATATTTGTGTTTATCCAAAAGCACAGCACGATTTGTCGTAAGTGGTAGATCCAGGAAAGGGCCCGCATGGGGGTTGGCGAGCGAAGTGAGCAGGGGTCAGAGCCCTCTAGTAATCTTTATAAACAAAAGATTTATTATAAAATGGCTCAAAACATTGAAGTTCCAAAGACCACAAAATACACAGAAGGCAATGCCTTAAATATAGGCAAACCCTAAAGCAATCTGACTCTCAATATGAAATGCAAAGAATGATCAAATCACAAATAATCAAAAAAAGCAATAGACAGAAAAACTCCCCACCATGAGCACATTAACAATCAACTGCAAGGGACTCAGTCTTTATATGACTGAAGGCAGTCCCTTGCGGTGATGAGCAGGTGGACTCACCTCTTGGGGAACCACCGGCAAAAGACAAGGAAAGCAATCGAGGCTGACATACATATACAAAATGAAATACCAAGAAAATTGGAAGAGCACAGAAATAACATTTATAAAAACAAAAGAAGACATAAAGGCAGGATTTGAACCCCAGTCAAAGAAGGAACCTTGACCTAAATATAACACAATCTGACATAACAGGTATCCATGGTTTGTAGTTAAATGAGACCAAAACCTCTCATATTCCCAGGTAAATGTCCGCACAATATGGTCAAACCAAAAATGGAAGGGTTTAGAAATGCCTGAAGTGTGTGGTCGACAAAGATCCTTCAGTGTGTCCAACAGTTTCAGATCCAGCGTTAATCCTGAATCTGAGAATTTTTTAACAATGTGCATAATAATGCTGAAAGTGCTGTGCATTTATTGTTCTGCATTAATTAAGAAATGTGGATGATGTGTTGCAGAGGATGGGTAAATGGGACTGATAATCTATTGTGGGTTAAATGGCCTGTGTTGTTGTTCTTGTGTTGCTTTTTCATTTACTCTTCTTTCACAAACTATCACTATCTACTGTAACTAGGCAAACTTTAAAACAGCTAGGCTGCATTTTTAAATTATTCACACAAAAGACTGTTTGTTAAACAACATACTTACGTTCCTCAAAGTAACTGTTCTGTTACATAATAAGACCCTCACTGATACTATATGGTTTTGTCATGTGACATTTGGAGTTACATAAACTGACCAGTATACTGCATGTGATGTACAATTTCTAATGTGCAGTTAGATTTATAAAAATATTTCTCATATCCTTGACTGGTTCATGCACTTTGAACAATGACTAAGGCACTAAGAGACAAGTCAGCCTGAAGGAATTTTGTTACTAGTAGCCATAACACAAAACGGTGACTGAGCATATTAAATATGTCTCTTCTTGTTCCAAGAAAGTAGAAGCGCAGCCTTGCCAGACTTACTGTTACAACTGAACAGACATCTCCTCATCCTCCTCTTGTACTGACTTTGTATACTTTTAAGTGGACAGTGCAACCTACAACCTAAGCAATGTACCACAAACCATTCATGTAATTAACACATTGACCTGTGTAATGGATGGCAGACAGGGACAGAATGGACTCCCTTCCAGTACCTGGTCAGGAGGCCCGGGGGTCAAAAAGACATGAAAAGAGGCAGGAAGTTCCCTGCCTACACAAGGATCTGGCCATAGGGTGCCATCCAAAGAGTCGGTACACTGGCATCCTGACAGGATTAGATGGAGGAACATTACCTGGTCAGGAGGCCAGCTTGAGGGAAGGAGAGAGGGAGTCAAAATGTTCAAGCTATATGTTTCTCTGAACTGCTAAGTGGCAGCATGCCTACACCAATGAATACCCTCAGGGCATGCTGGGAGTTGTAATGCCTTAGGGAAGCCCTGTTGGGGTCTGTGGATACTACCAGGGGCTGCTTCTAGGAGCTGTGCTCCATGGTTTGTGGGACTTCCAATTGATCCTTCAATCGGGCTATGCCCTGGCACTGGAAGTACTCCCAGGTCCAAGATAAAAGGAACCACCCTGCCACATCCAGGTGAGTTGAAGTTGGGAGAATGGAGGACAAAGCTTGCCTGGTGGTGTGGAGGAGAGGAAAAAGAGGAAATAAAACAGGAATTGTGTGTATTGGAAGAGGCATTGTGAAGGTATTGTTGTTGATGAATCATTTATTTGAACCCGGGACTTGTGTTTGTGTGGTGGTGTCTGAGGTTTGAGGTGCTGTAACGTCCCCTACTGGTCACAGCTGTTATTATGTTTGGGGGGGTTTCAATACCATGGATTCTATTTTTGAACTTGGCTTACAATGTATTTGTCATATTCAAATTGTGATAAATTTCTCTAGTTATGTTTGATTTATTTTGGCCTTGCCACTTTGTTTCTTGCGAGTGGATCAGCATATTATTGTGTGGTCAAGTAAAAGGCCTGCAAGACCCAGGAATAAATATTGGTGCACCAAGCCAACTAAGGGAAATAAAAAAAAATGGACACTATAGGCATAACTGAAAAGCCCAAAATGAAAAGAAAAGATGTCAGGCTAGTGTGGAGGACTGCCGGCTTCTCATGCTGGTTCTCACCCCCAGGCCGCCAGGAGGAGCCCTCCCGACAGCAGGATAGTGCCCCGAGGTCCAGCAGGGCCTTATGGACTTTGTAGTATTTATACACAGCCCTGCTGGATACCTTGGGGGCCACCAGGAGTCGCTGTGGGGGGGCTTATGGGCTCTTTTATGCCTTATGACCCGGGAGTACGTCACGGTCACGTGACGGGAAGGAACGACGTGCTCCCGGGTTGAAGTAAAGGACTGATTGCCCTGACCCGGAAGGAATAAGGAACTGTGGACTGTTGGGACAGGAACACCTCCGGGTCAGGGGCTATAAAAGGACGATGGCTCAGTCCAGACACTGAGCTGAGCTGGGAGGTAGAGAAGCAAGTGTCTGGGCGAGGAGGAGAGTTTGTTAGAAGAGTTTATTGTGTGAGTTACTGATTTATGAGTAGTGTGGAGGGTGCTTTGTGCACATTGTTGTTAAACAATAAAGAGTCTTGGACTTTTACCTGGTGTCTGGAGTTGTACCTGAGGGTTCAAGGGAGCACTAGCACCCCCTACTGCCACACTAGGTATTTCGGTCACTTCTGGTCACCAGATAGGGGCTCTGTACTGCAGTGCGCTCTGTTCTGTTCTTCCGGTGACTGTGGGAATTATAGGTGGGTGATTGGAAGGAAGAGTGTCAATTGCATTCACTGGGTGTCTTCTCTGTACTGCGGAGGAAATAAAGGAGGTTAGTGACAGTGCCCCCTCTTGACCTGGGGTGGTAGTACATACCTTAGATGAGACTGGAAAGTGATCCCACACTTCTTCCAGAGGTTGTACAATGTGACATCATCACTTGGAGGGGATTTAAGATGGTGATGCTTAACTCCTGATTGGTAGCGTTTCTGGAAAGAAGATTCTGGTGAGGCCATTCTGACCTGTTAGAGAGATGCTCTTAGAAAAGAGGACATTCAGAGGGTGTGTGTATGGGTGAGAGGGAGATGATCAAGAACACAAACAGCAGCACTTACGAGATCCACTTCACTGTTTAGATCTACTGGCCAACGCTGAGTTTTGGGAAGGATCCTGGCTTAGAGTTGGGGAAAGTAAATGCAGATGGCATTGCCTCTGACCCCAAGTGTGTAGTGTGAGGTGGAGCTGGTGGCTTGAATGTGCAGCCTTTAGATGTGACAGAGAAAAGATCACTAGAGCTGAATGGATGGAGCTGTGGAAGATCAGAATGGCTTCATCAGTAAACCTTGTATTAGGCATTTAACGGCGACACAAAATGGAACTCTATCAACATACTGCCCAATATTATTTTGTCATGTAACAGAACCACCAACAGGCAGTATTAGAAGATATCTCATCAACATGAGTATGCAACCCAGCTTTTAGTAGTCACTGAAAACTCAAACTACACTTATTACACCATTGCATCTGTGGCGGTGATTAAAAGAGGTTCGGCGACTTGAAATGTCAGGATTCTATGCCATATTCATGTAGACATATTAAATGACATATTACTGTATTAATTACATTAATCATTTATACAGAGTCATACTGTTGTGACTCCTCAAAGTTTATTAGCTTTTCAAGCCCTCCATGCCATGGACAGAAAAAAGATCCGCTGAACTCTTGGCCTAAAAGGGCTGGACCACATCATAAACAAAATTGTGAGAAGAATCTTTGGAAAGACGCCTATCACCTTTCCTAATGAAGATTTTTCCTTATCAAGATTTGATCTTTCTATCAATAGAAGGTCTCACAGTTGACAGTGTGTATCAGAGCAAAAAACAAGACATGATGTTGAAAAGATTGCCTGCAGAGCTTAGAGACAGGACTGTGTTTTATTTTTTTTTTATTTTATTGATTTTATTGTAATCATTCTATATAAATAGATCAATTTTAACAAAAATAGGATTGAAAACAAATCATCCCCCAGCCCTGAGAAAGAAAGCATGGCCAATGGAATAAAACTTAAAGCTAGTAAAAATAAATTGATAAGTTTAATAGGCGGATAAAAATAAATGGAGAAGAAAAAGAAATGGGAAGAGAATCTACTTCCTCATTGCTTTAAGAGCTTATTCTAAAATAGTATTGATTATATCCTCCCAGGTTTTGAAAAAGGTCTGCATAGATCCTCTAACTGAGAATTTCAGTTTTTTCCAATTTCAAATAATATAAAACATCAGTTACCCACTGACTTAAAAGAGAAGAGTTAGGATTCTTCCAGTTTAGCAAAATAAGTCTGTGTTTTAAACCAGATTTGGGGAAGAAAACAAAAAATCTGCAGCACTGAATGTTTCAGAAGAACACAGTGGCCTTCATAATTCTGTGGAGTGACTGTAACTCTTCCAAGAGATGACAGCCCAGCTAAACAAAGCAATCAATGGAAATGCGCCTTAGTAAGAGAGGTGACCAAGAACCCAATGGTCACTCTGGCTGAGCACCAGAGAACCTGTGTGAAGACTGGAGAAACTACCAGAAGGACAACCATCACTGCAGTGCTCCATTAATCTGGGCATTATGGAAGAGAGACCAAGCATAAAAGCCCTCTTAGAGTTTGTGTAAAGACACCAAAGGACTCTTAAAACTGTGAGAAACAAGATGTTCTGGCCTGATGAATCTAAGACTGAACTGTGTGGCATCAATTTTAAGTATCACATCTGGAGGAAACCAGGCATTGCTCATCTCCTGTACAGTTCCATTCCAATGGGGATTCATGGCGATGACAGCATCATACTGTGAGTTTGTTTTTCAGAGGCAGGTACTGGAACTCTAATCAGGGTTGAGGTTGAGATGAATCGAGCAAAGTACAGAGCTATCCTTAACTCTTTCAGGGCGGAAGTCGACTTTTGTCGAAATTCAGGGGTAGAGGACAGTAATCAGCTGTAAACTGCAGCAAAACTCGCTGTTATGTTTTAGTTTGACTCTCTTTGCTAAAAGGAAAGTTAGCTTCGGTGATCTGACCTCGATTCCCTGCGACTAGTTGAGTAGCGAAAAGTAAACCACCTCTAAAATGGCACCGACATCTGATGAGAGACCAAAGCGAATGGGCAAAGCAAAATACTCCATGGATGATGTTTGGCTTATTATCATTGAATCACATTTCTCAGACTCCAATTTTGATGCAAGTGATTTGGAGTTGGATATCGAAAATGAAAGTGAGGTGTAACTTAACGATGACACGAGGTACAAACCAGATTGTATCGCACTGCGACTGCCACTGCTGGCCCCAAACCACGGTGACCAGGCACCAACAGCCGCTACAGCATGCACAGCAAGAGATGATTTGGGTGGATTTACTGTACGTATCAAACAATTGCCTTGTGTGCTTTTCAGAAAACAGCTTTTTGGAAAAAATATTCAGCCCTCAAAGAGTTAATAAAAACCTGCTACAGGGTGCTCCAGACCTCAGACTGAGATGAAGGTTCACCTTCCTACAGGACAATGACCCTAAGCACAAAGCAAAGACAACACAAAAGTGGCTTAGGGACAACTCTGTGAATGTCCTTGTGTGTCCAAACTAAAGTCCTGACTTGAACCCAATCAAACATCTCCAGCGAGACCAAAAAATAGCTGTCCACTGACGGGATCTGAGGAGAAGAATGGTAGATGAGCCCAAATCCAGGTGTGCAAAGAAGACTCTAGGCTGGAATTGCTGCAAGTCAGGTCAGGGAGCATGCACTGGTACAGCGCTTTTCCGCACCACATGATGAAACAGCTTGGGATCCTGGTTAACAAACCCCCAGGCAGACACATGGTCCAGTCCCAACCCTCAGAAAAGACCATCTATCTGCTGCAGCCAGGTGTTATGTGGGTGTCCCCTTGGCCTGGTCCAGCCGCTCTAGTCCTCAACAATGAGGATCCTGTGAGCTGGATCATTCTTGTGGAATCACGCCACATGGTCATAGTGCCGTTACTGACACTCTCTCACAATGCAGGTAATGCGCCTCATTCGGGACTCCATGAGCAACACAAAGTCAAGCCAGCGGTGCTTAAGGATTCTCTGATGATGCACAGCATTTACTGCTGAAGGTTTTTTAACAAAGTACTAAGGAAAGAATGCTGTGCAAGTGGGATATTTCAGGTTTTTGTTTTTTTTAACACATTTGCAAAAGTTCCAAAAATCCTGTTTTTGCTTTACCATTCTAGGGTATTTAATGTTGCTTAATGTGAGAAAAAAATGAATTTAAATGATTTTAACACAAGGCTGCAATACAACAAAAGTGAAGGGGTCTGAATACTTTCTGATGGCGCTGCATTATACAGTACATACTGTACATGTCAGGGATACATCTCACTTTCCCAGACTGACATGGTCATGTGCAGAATAAAATTAAAGTAGAAACAAGAATGCAATATTAATAAACACAAGAGGAATTATTTAAAGGCCCAGAGTGATGGGCTGAAACAAGAGAAGCCCACATGCAGATTCTAAGTAACAGCTGAATAGAGCTGCAATAATATATATCTCATGAAGTCTTTTGAGCACAACTAAGGAGAGATGTCTAATGAGTCAGAGCTCGAAAATTCAGCGAGAAAATTTGGGGACAATGAGAATACTGTTATCAGAAGTGCTCAGATGTCTCTCTGGTAAGCGATGTAGCTGGGGGACTCTGGAGTGCTAGCACTGATGGCTTTGTAGGTTAACAGCTGAGTTTTCAAGAGGATCTGACAGGAAGCCAAATGGAGTTGACCTTGTTGAGTTGTCATGTGATCAGTGGGTTTGGCTAAGTTAGGGTTCTAGCAGCTGCAGTTTGAACAAACTGTGGTCTGCTGATATTTTATAAAAGAAGTGCGTTAAAAAGGGATGAGAGGTAATTGAGTTGTGACAATGAACTACAGCATCTGACAAAAAGCAATAGGGATGGACTCTTGTGAAAGTTTTAACTTCATCCGAAATGTTAGACTCAAAATTTGGTCATTTTTCAGGCGTAACAGCCCTGCTGCCCCAAAGAAGATAAGGCAGATATGCAATTAAAAACGCAGACATCCATGCTACCCCTGAGTTTTTAGCCCCCACAAAACTGAGAGTTTCAAAAACGCTCTCCAGAGCCATACACTTCTGAAAATGCTGGACTGGCGTTAAAATGTAGATGGGTGAATATGTAGACTTTGAAAAACACAGACTATAATCACACTCTGATTTGTTCATGCTTATTACGCAGCCATTCCCAGATTTGATCTTGCTTATTATAATGTTTCATTCCCTGATTGTTCTCGATTCACGGAAGAAAACTACCTGTATATTCCAAAATAGCGGACTATAGGAGTTGCTTTCAATAGAGCTCGTGTTGATTTACCTGCATGCATCTAAATAATTTACCAGACACAAATGTTTAGTGATAAATCCCGTGGTTGGCGGCAGTACCTTTTCTTCCTGGATTTTACTGCCAATGCACAAATGCCCAGTGTAGGCGAATGTCCTCGTCATATGTGTTTTTGGTCTCATCCATTCAGAAACACAAGTAAGACATTGGGTCAGTGAGACAAGAGAGTCGGGGGCATCAGGCGCCACTGATAAATACAGTTGTGTGTCGTCATCATAGCTATGGTAGCTCACATTTTGCCTTGAGGTAATCTGACCTAATGGAAGCATGGAGATCAAAAACAGCAGTGGACCCAGGAGAGACCCATGTGGACCACCATATAGAATATCATGTGTCTTTGAAGTATAATTACCATAACTAACAAAGAATTTTCTACCTGTCAAGTAAGACTCAAACCAATTTAAGACATTATCAAAGAGGCCCACCCACTGACTAAGGTGATTTATAAGAATAATCAGAGAGGCGAGATTGTGTAGTTTTGGACATGTGCAGAGGAGATGTGCTGGGTATTTTGGGAAAAGGATGCTAAGAACAGAGCCACCAGGCAAGAGGAAAAGATGAAGGCTTAAGAGAAGGTTTATGGATGTGGTGAGAGAGGACATGCAGGTGATGGGTGTGACAAAGCAAGATGATGAGGACAGGAAGATATGGAACAAGATGATCCGCTGTGGCAACCCCTAACGGGAGCAGCCAAAAGAAGAAGAAGAGGAGTGTGGATGGAGATACTTTCATAAACATTGTGAAAACGCTGCTGTGGAGGGAGATTCTTTTCAGTTAAAAACGCCAGTTCAGAGTGAAAACATAGCAGTGTAGCTGTAGCCGTAACTTATAGCCTATCAGGGTTTGTTAACCAGAAAAATCTAATCCAATCTGTTGTCAAGCTCAAGAACGTATCAACATCAAAGTCAAAAGAAACGAGTAAGTCTTATAAACAAAATGTTCATGCCACTATTAAGGTTTTTATCTGCATACTCAGATAAATGGGAAGAACCTGCGCTGACCTTCATGCTTACTAACCTCTATGTGCTAATCACATCCTGTCATCTGGAAGCAACATTGCAGTTTCAGAAATAAAATGTCTCACAAAAACATTAAATGTCTATGTATAAAGGCTTAAATAAAAACCTGTTATCAAGATAAGATTCTACTCACATCCAAACCACAACATGTGTAAGAGCCATTGGTTAGCTAGTTAGGTTATGCTAAATTGATAAAAGCATTTTCTTAGTTATGTTAAAACATTTGCCTATATATTAGTGCATGGTTTATGGGAGATTCTGTTATAACCCCGACAAGCTAAATTATAAATGGAATATTCTAATTATTTCTTGTCCCTCTGACTACAGACTGGTCTAGTTTATGATCTGCCTTGCAGTTGGTAAGAAATAGCTTCAGACCGTACTGAATGTAGTGAATGTACCATATGTACAGAGCATACTGAGTGAAGCCTACATACTGTAAGTAAGTTTGCCTTTGAGAAATAACACAACACAAATAACACAACTTTTAAGTATAGAAAGTAATGGAGGTTTAACATGAGAAAGCTAATAATAAAACAGAGAAGAAACGTTTTTCCTTTAATGCCTTGCATTCTGTGTTTATAATAACATTTTTCTGAATTTCTGTGATTTGTTCCTTTTTAAAATTTCACCAAACATTTTAAAACAAAATTTGTTGGACTGAGAAATTACTTTTGTTATGTGTTTCACTCATGTTGGACCCTACCTTGCCAACTAATAGCTGCTTGATTTTGGGAACCTGGAAAAAGCACAGTTACAACATGGAAAAATAAATCAAATAAAAAGTATTACATAAAGCTGTAAACAAACTCACTACTGTAGGTGCAATCTCCATAACCAAAATGGCATTGCAGTAATTACAAAACAAATACATAAAAGATTAATACAGCTATAATTAATTGCTACAATAATTAGCTATTCTGTATTCTTGGATTAAAAAACATATATACAGTGGAACCTCGGTTCACAAAAGTCTCGGAACACGTATAAATCAGTTTACAACCAAAAAGTTTGCCAAACTTTTGCATCTGTTCACAACCACAGACTCGGTATACGAACAAGCCAGTTTCCCTTTTGGTTTGTGCGCGGGTGATTTCCGCATGTGTTCAGTCTCTCCCTGTGCAGCGAGAGAGGGAGAGAGAGAGAGAGAGACAACACACACACACACACACACGCACACGCGCACACACACACACACACAGACACGCGAGAGAGAGAGGAAAGAGACACACGCGCACAGGAGAGCAAGCGAGAGGGAGACTGGACTCATGCAGCCGAGAAGGCAGTTAAAGAATATAGCAGGCTTGTTTTTAAAGAGACAGATCCGAGCATTGTTTTAACGTCGTTGTACTTAATGAAGACTTTTTTCTATTGGATTTTAACCTCCACTTCACTTCTGTTTACAGCGATCGGTTCGTAGCGTGCATTGTTGCAATGTTACTTTTCTTGGTGGTTTATTAAATTATGAATTTTTCAAATGTTCATTTTTTTCCCTGTGCTTAAAACTCATTAAAAAAAGTGTTTTAGTGAGCGGTTCATAGCGCTATATATAGTGCGAACTCTTGTAGTGTTAGTTTTGTCTGTTGTTCAAGGTTTTCTCAGTGTCATTCAATGTTTTTACATTTAGTTTCCTATTACGCTGTGGATTCTATGGTTTAATGAACTATATTTGTGCTTAAAAATCTTTAAAAAATATATTTGCATACAGTTCGTACGGTCTGGAACGGATTAATTGTATTTACATACAATCCTATGGGGGAAATTACTTCGGTTCACGACCAAATCAGTTTACGAACAGAGTTTTGGAACGAATTATGGTCGTGAACCGAGGTTCCACTGAAATGTGTCTCACAAAAATTCTCTAGAGCCAGATTACAATTCATAAATTTAAGTAATGTTAACATGTGTGCTGCATTATAGCCAGGGTTTTTTCCTGATTAGTATTTATTTTCTGTTTTATTATCCATCCATCCATTATTCAACCTGCTATATCCTAATTACAGGGTCACAGGAGCCAATCCCAGCCAACACAGGGCACAAGGCAGGAAACAAACCCAGGGCAGGGCGCCAGCCCACCACAGGGCACACGCACACACACACTAGGGACAATTTAGAATCACCAACGCACCTAACCTGCATGTCTTTGGACTGTTGGAGGAAACCGGAGCACCCGGAGGAAACCCATGCAGACACAGGGAGAACATGCACACTCCATGCAGGGAGGACCCAGGAAGCGAACCTGAGTCTTCTAACTGCGAGGTAGCAGCGCTACCCCTGTGCCACGGTGTCGCTCTGTTTTATTTTATAATTATGTTTGTTAATTTTTGAATGATTATTTTTCATGGATTTATGTTAATGCTGTTATTATTTGTTAATTATGTACTGTCTTCTTAAAGTGGTTTTCATTCCTTATACTTTGAGGGTGGAGCCACAGGAGGCAGGGCCACCCTGACATTAATGCTGTTTTATAACTTGGCTAGAAAGAGAGACACAGCAGAAGGTCACTGAGTTTGTGATCAGTTGTCTGTAATTATTGCTTTGTTCTGGTTTTTCTGGGAGTTGGATTAGCACTAGTTTGTTTTGGTTGCCTTTGAGGCAAATCCATTTTTACTTCTATTTTTGTAAATAACTCCTTCACTTTCACCAAACAACAAATCTTTTATTTGTCGCAGATAGGCCTCTTCATTGGGAAGAAACACTATTTGTCCCTGATGGCAACACGAATTAGACGATCTACAAGTCTCCGACTTAAAGTTTAAATCCATACAATATATTCGTTCTCTTCTCGCTGTTCTGTTATGTCACAGAGTAATAATTTCCATTTGTTTGTGCTAATGCGATCTTTACTATAATTGTTTTGCGACTTTTGAATTTTAGTACTTTCATAATCTCTAACCTGCTCTGCATGTGTATCGTGCCAACCTTTTTGAACATCTTTATGACGTTCTACTTTGTCATCTACTCTTTGTCTTTTATTTCTGGACCCCAGGCACAGTTAAATCTCGTGACACAAAGTCTTGTCTTGCTGGACTTGAAAGTATCTCTCTGAAAAAGTCACATCTCGTCCCAGGCTAAAAAGTCTTGTCTCGTCCCAGGATTATTTTATATAATAGAGAGATTTAAAGTTGCTTTTATAGTCACTCTCACTTGTAGGGTATGTTGGTGTATTTCTAGGGCTTTTCCTGTATTTTGAGCTTTTTAAACTAGTTTTCATTTTTAGGTCTATGTAGCCTGCAGCCTCTTCTGAACAGGCAAGTGAAGGTTCTGGCCTGTTATGTGGCTCTTTTTAAAACATCACAACCTTTTTGCCATGGTTGAGAGTCATATTTACAACACATTGTAATTGTTAGGTGTTTCGTTTTTGCTGTTTTTGTTTGGAACATTTTTTTCTCTTTACATTTATACTATTTGCTTAGCAGACCCTTGTATTCAAAGTGACTAACAAAAGAGGTCAGTGTAATCAATTAATCATCAGTCTGCGAAAATGTTTGGGAACAAGTGTTATAAGATAAGGTTAGAAAAGTAAAAAGCTCAGAACAAAATACAAGCAAGTTACACTTCATAAGTTACAAAAGCCTAACAGCTAATATCAGTCAGTCATAAATTCACCAAACAAGAGAGCCTTCAAATGCTTCTTAAACACATTGATGGAGTCAGAGTTTCAAATGGAGGTGGGCAGCTCATTCCACCAGCTTGGAGCTACACAGGAAACAAGTCTGGATTTAAATGTAATGCCACACAGAGGTGGCATCATGAGACGCTGTTCATCAACAGTTCTGAGTGGACGAAGAACAGCATAGTGAATCTGCAATACCAAAAGATCATTGCAATATGGTCAATAAAGGAGAGCATGTCATCGATCACCACCGAGGTGGCACAAGTCAAACTGAACAGAGATGGGGTGCTAAATTAATAGACAATCTTGAAAACAAGAAGATCTGCCAGATTGAGCTGGAGATGCTATTTCTTCATTCAGGCTGCCATATCAGTGACACATGCAGAGATTCTAACTGATACCTTATGGTCCACTGGTGGGAATGGCAGGTACTGTATTGCTGTGCATCATTGGCAGGATAAGATGATAGGACTTACTGAGGAGGTTTAAAGAGAGAAAAGGAGAGGACCCAGCATTGATTCTTGGGGCAGCCCTGACATCTCTCCTCACCAGGTCACACGGTAGAATCTGCCCAAGAGATTGGATTCAAACCACCCGAGGGCAGTCCCAGTGACGTCAGAAAGGGTTGCAAGAAGGATCTGGTGGTTGACCGTGTCAAAGGCAGAGGAGAGATCTGGCAGGATGAGGAAAGATGGCATGTTGGTAGCTCTAGCCAACTGTAACATGTTGACCACAGTAAGTAGAGCCGTCTCAGTGGAATGGCCTCTCTTGAAGCCTGACAGATATTTATTTATAGTAAACAACAGAACAAAAAAGTAGTATTTATTCAACAAGAGTACACAAAACAGCATTATAAAAGAATTTTGAAATATAATTGGCCACGTTATAAACCCTCCCCCACCACATTCTGGAGTGCCAAAATAATAAAGCATACAGAACTGTTATAAAAACTAAGAACGGGAATTAAAGTTCTCTTTCAATATTTTTATGGCTGATTGCCACCATTTTAAAGACATTTGCAGAAGCATCATTAATCCTCAGTGAGGTTAACTCCAAATGAGCCAAGTAATAAAATGAAGAGTGCCAATTGCCTTTGTGCTAGCTGATCTGGGGATTTCCATCAAGAAGCTGTAAGAAGTTTTGCAGTAATATAACGAAACAAAAGTATCCTTCTCTGATTAAGCATTAAGTGCCTAAAGTATCAAGGAGTAAAATGTGAGGTTTACAGGAGATAGTGTGAGAGAACAGGTGGATGTAATACACAAAATATGCTAAGAGATAATTATGAGATCAGCAGGTCTCCTGTATACAACAAAACTGGACAGTTGTCACATACACAGAATGATGGTTAGACCTAAAGGTTATGAGAAGAGCAAGAGTGTAATAAGAACTAGACCTTTACTTTAATAAGTCATTTGGCTGTACACCAACAAACTAATATACAGTAAATGTATGCATTAATCAGCATTGTTATGTAAATTCAATTGTTTATAAAGTAGACCTCTGCCCTTATCATTTTGACCATTCTGTAACAGACTACTATGATGAATGTTCCCTCTTCATGAAGTGAAAATAAAGACACATGAATAGAGTTTCCTCCTGCCTGGTTCTTGACTGTAATTTTTCTTTTATATATCTATAAATTTAACTTCTTCTACAATAGTGTATTTAATAACATCTGAAAGGGCTAATGTAATATCTTTCCAAAAAGGAAAACACTTTCCCTTACCAGTAAACAAGCTTCAAAGTCCCAATTTGTCCAGCAGAGCAGAGGTGGTACAAAGGGTCTAGAAAGAGCTTCAAATTAATTCTTTTCTATGGTGTAACTTACAGCCTGTGTAACCACTACAGTTGTGTGTAAAATTAGTCAGAATGTCTTAAGCATAATTTAGTATTAAACATGGAACTCTAGCAATAAGGATGAGGACTACCTTCAAGATAAAAGTCACTGGACCAAATTTAGGGAGTACTTGGGTCACTATAAAGATAACAACATGCATGTAAATGAACACAGCAATTGACTAACCTGCAACTGTCAACAACCAAGTCATTGAACAAGTGAAATAGTTTACTACCTGGGCAGCGCAGAGACCACAAATAGAAATAGTGAAAAAGAAGTTAATGCAAGACTTGGCAAAGACAGTCAGGCATTTGCTTTATTCTGACATGTAAGGAAAAATAAAAGAGTGTACTTTAACAACTAAATCAAAAATGTTAAATCAATGTTCTCAATGTGCTGTTGTATGGCTCAGAGTGCTGGAAGACGACAAACACAATCTGCCGAAAATTGACATTTTCCTGACAAAATGTCTCAGACGCATCAAGGGATTATTCTGGCCATATACCATCAAAAACAGAATCTTCCGGCGGCAGGTTTGTGAGTTACCACACGCCCACCTCCTAGGAGGCCACTTGGGCACAGAGAAAACTTTGGAGCGGTTTAAGCTTCGATTTTATTGGAATTAATGAGGAGGTTTGTCACTTTTGTAGTCCTGCCTACAGTGTCAATTGAAACAAATTCCTAGGAGGGACCATGTTCCTCTTGTTCCCATTCCCCTAATTGATGCCCCGTTTGAAAGGATTGGGGTCAACTTAGTAGGACCCCTGGAACCCTCAACTAGAGGACATAAATATATTTTAGTCCTAGTAGATTATGCTACCCGGTATCCCAAAACGGTTTTGTTGTGCTCAACTACTTCTAAAGCCATCGCATGGGAATTGGTAGGCATCTTTGTGCGAATCACCATCCCTAAGGAAGTCCTAATGGACCAAGGGACACCTTTCACCTCAGAGATGTTCAGGGAAATGGCCAAGTTACTTAAAATAAAACACCTGAAGACCACAGTGTATCATCCTCAAAGTGATGGTCTAGTGGAGAGGTTTAATCAAACTCTCAAGCAAATGCTTCACAAGATGGTCAGCGAGAGTGGAACTGGGACCAGCTCCTCCCCCTCATCCTTTTTGCATATTGGGAAGTCCCACAAGCCTCTATGGGCTTCTCCCCTTTTGAATTATTATACAGACGTCAACCCTGGGACATATTGAATATTTCAAAATAAGGATGGGAGGAAGATGCTCTCGAACAAGCATATTAGAATATACCACACAATTATGTGATAGATTTGGAAAGATTCATCCTTTACTTAAAAGTTGCATGGAAGAGGCGCAAGCAGCACAGGCCCGATATTATGACCAAGGCACGGCTCTCCGGGAATTCCACCTGGGAGACTGGGTCATGGTTCTTGTACCTACCTCCCATTCTAAACTGCTAGCCCACTGACAAGGCTCTTACGAAGTTAAGGAGAGGAAAGGACTCATCGATTATTTGGTGAAACAACCCAATCATCTGCCGAACGAGCTGGTCTATCATGTAAATCTGCTGAAACCGTGAAAGAACAGGGATCCCGATCCCTCCTCAAGTCAGCCTCGCTCACTCTTTACTCACAAAAAATAACCTTAACTTCGGTGTGGATTTAAGTCCCAAACAGAGATGGGAGGTGGAAACAGTTATCCTGTCTGTCCCGGAGGTAGTGAGTGAAACACCTGGAAGGTCCTCTAAGATTACACACGATATTGTGACAGAGCCCGGGATTATAGTTCAAGAATGCTTATATTGCCTTCCCAACGTAAAAAGAGCAGAAGTGAAGCTTGAGATCAAGTGCATGCTGGACCTAGGAATGATAGAGGAAAGTTATAGTCCCTGGTCCAGTCCCATCATCTTGGTCAGTAAACCTGATGGGAGCAAGAGGTTTCGCAATGATTTCCATCGACTTAATCAAGTCTCCCAATTTGATGTCTATTCAATGCCACGAGTGGACGACCTTTTCGAGAGGCTAGGACAGGCCAAATATTTGACCACTCCTGACATGATTTAGGGGTACTAGTAGGTTCCTTTAACGAACTCAGCAAAGGGTAAGACTGCATTTAGCACCCCTAACAGTCACAGGCAGTATTGTGTCCTTCCATTTGGGTTACACAGAGCTCCTACAACTTTCCATGGCTTGGTGGATAAAGTGCTCCGGCCTCATAACTCATATAGTGCTGCCTACCTGGATAACGTGGTCATCTATTCCAGCACATGGAACACCTACAGCAGGTCGAAGCGGTACTACGGTCACTTGGTGAGGCTGGACTTCAGAGTAATCCCAAGAAATGCCAAGGGAAGCCTTGGCAATTAAATGGGTGATCATGAAGCTGAGGTACTACCTCTTGGGTCTTGGGTTCACCCTTGTTACAGATCATTCACCTTTAGGGTGGATGGCCCTGCAAAAGGAGTTGAATCCACGGGTCACCATGTGATTTTTTGACCTAAAGCCATGCAAGTTTTTGCTTGTTCATCGACAAAGTTCTCTCCACACCAACGCCGATGCTTTTTCTTGGGTTCACAACTTCTTGGTCAGGAATGCCTGACCCGATGGGTCTAGGCTGAGAGGGGTCTTGTCACACACGTGCGCATGGGAGGTAGCTAAAGGGCCTAAATGAGGGTAATTCCACACCAGACCAAGGGGTGGTAGAGTGTGACCCTTTCTCTCTTTCCACTGCAGAACGATTACAGGAAATTCCGCCTGGTCCCGATGATGTCACTTCTGGTTCTGGGTTTAATGATGCCACTTCGGTTCTGGCCCTGATGATGTCACTTCCTATCCTCTGTATTAAAACTGCCATCTTTGCCTCAAACAAGACAGTTCTGTTTTGGACTTAAATCTGTACACATATGTGCTCTTTACTCAACTATTTTGCAGCCAGGAAAAAATATACGGGTGGCTGCCCCAAAACATTTTGCAACTCATTTGTCTCATCTTTGACAACATTAAAGACATAGAGTTTCCTGACTGTTATGTATATATATATGTGGTGAATGAGATAACATATAGAGATCTTAAGAAATGTAACCTAGATACTTAACCCTCAAGTGGATTACCAAGAACAAGAAGTTTCCCTTTATCCATTTTGTTGTGTGTATTATCAGCGTTTTTCCTTTTTTTGTGATATACTGCTTGTTTGAATTTCACTAAAATCTGTAAAACGAAGACACCTGGACTGTGGAGTTTTTCTTATTTTTTTTTATTAAACAAGATGTCATACTATTGATGGAATGCCTTTCTAGTAACTGCATTTGAACTATTTTGAACTACTTAGAAAGCCATAATATTTAGACCTGACATAGGCTACTTTCAGCAGAAAAGCAGCAGACTGCCTGGTGTGGAAAACCTTGTGGAAGCTTTACGTTCCTGTGGAACAATGAGTCCTAACTGACTGAATGAGTCACTATAACTTGATTCAGAAAAAGTGAGTATGATAGGGAGACCATTCCCCTTCCCTGAAGGGCATGAAGTACTAAAAATACAAAACATGAAATGAACAGGAAGAGGTGAGTTAAATGGAAAAATTCAGCATTTTTAAACCAACACATAATTAAAGACGAAAGAAAAAAGAAGATGAAAGAATAATAGATAGGTGTTAACTCTCCTGGGACATGTACAGCCTAATGCCTCCTTTACATAAATCACCCAACTTATGAATTCCACTATTAGCTAGGGGGCACATTTTGCATGGTTGACATCCAATAAGTAAATCTGGATTATTATAGTACATTGGAAGAAAAGTATGCCACTTCATGTTGCATCCTACTCACATTGCGGCAATGAGCCAAATCTGCAGGCCATATGATTTAATCTGTCCCAAACAAATTGTGCAGGATTTAAAATTTAACTTAACAAAAAGCAGTTTGTGAAGCAGAACATTCAACGCCTTCCCCTGCAATCCAAAAAAATTGACAGGAAGTGTTACACCGAAATTTAATGGGACACAAAACAAATGCCCAATGGCAAAGCTTTAAATCGGCCAATTTAATTTGATTCACTTCAATTTATTTTTCTATAGAGCTCTTGTATAGTGTAAGGTCAGAGTGCTGTAACAAGTTCATGGGTAAAATACAATTATAAACTAATTATATGTTAAACATGCCTTGTCCCTTATGCTTACGTCAGGGTTTCGTACCATTCCAAATGAATTTGATATCTGACACAGGTACTGTGATTGGTAAAAGATGCCTCTTCAATTGCTTATTTCTCTCATGCAGTTGATTCTCACCTTATCACCAAACCTGAGGAGTTAGACAAGTCATCTTCTCTTTTGTGGTCAACAGCTAAGTCAAAAAGAAGAAGTAGTGATGAGCTGTGCAGAAAACCCTGGTCAACTCCAGGCAAAATAGAATGATGAACTACCGTAGACGCCTGTTCCTTTAGCTTACCACAAATCAGGAAGGAGAGAAAGATAACATACAAGAAAATGAACAGAAGGAACAGACAGGATTCTAATTCATCAAGGAAAAGAAAGTCAATGAGGTGAATACTAAGGAACAAGCCATTGTGACTGCCATGTTGGACAAAAGAGCATCCTGGCTGGGTGACGGCATGATGAGCAGAAGAGGTTGGACAAGTAGAAGCTAGAGGCCAGGAGAAGTTCCATCCCCCATATGTTAGGTGGCAGTGGTTTACTGGAGGCTTCCCAGCTTGGACACCCAACAGGGCTAAAATTCGGTCTTCAGTTCCCATGAACTCCTGCAGGTGTCCTAGGCCTCAATACATCATTATGTAACTGGATTTTGCATCTCCTTACTGCTTGGCCTCAGATGGCTCAGATAGGCACATCCACATCAAGTATAATCGGACTAAGGACTGGTGCACCACAGGGCTATGTCCTTTCTCATCTCCTGTTAACTCTTGTGGTATATGGCCGGTTTGTCATCCCGGCCAATACCCCCAGGCCGCCAGATGGAGCCTTCCCTGCAGTATGGAGGTGCCCCGAAGACCAGCAGGGAATCATGGACAATGTAGTTTTTATACACGACCCTGCTGGATACCACAGGGGCCGCAAGAGGGAGCTGCAGGGAGGACCGAAGTATCATTTGTGCCCTATAACCCGGAAGTGCATCATAGGAAGAGCGACAACAGAAGTGATGTGCTTCCGGGGTGAAGAAAAGGACTTGTATCTGACCC
>JANRMT010062846.1:27497302-27508361 GCA_026402145.1 Polypterus bichir lapradei | reverse complement strand
GTGACTCACACACACATACCTACATTCACACACCTCACCTCAATTGCACATTCAGGAGCCTAATCCTACATCGGCCTCCTCGGCTCCCGAGGGTCTGTCCAAGGGCACAGAAGGCCCAGGGTGAGGAGTCAAGACCAAAATATTCATTTGTGTTATCACCACCTGTTCTCATTTATGTGCAGCTGCTAACATTCAAGTGGAAAACAACCTCAGACAAAAACAGCAAACATGTGCGTACCCAAACACACAAAAAACATTAGGAGAACCACACTTAGGCCAAAAGACACACCCACCCCCAGACAAACACACACACACACCAAGATACAGTATAAAAACTGATCCACACAGGCACACAGAGCTACACAATTTCACACAAACACACTAATATAAAGAAACCCACACAAAAGCCAAAACAATCTGTCATGAATGGATTGGCATTTGGGAAGCCAATATAATGGATGGTGTAAAAGAGAGGCATGGCATTTCCTGTCCCATCTTGGAGGTTGCCATGGAAGGTCAGGATGGCAGAACAGGCAGCAGGTCAGGCATCCAAACAGGAAAAGATAGTAGTAACCTACCCAGCCATGAGGCCAGCTTAGCTGAAGAACAATACAGGAGCATCCTCACCGGGATGGTTGAATTCCCTTTCCTGGCTGAGAGGCCAGTATGAGTGAAGGACAGTAGGAAATTACCTCCTATTCTTGTATTGTTTCCCCAGTACACTAGGTGGCAGCATCCTTTTTGGCGAACTCCCGTTTGGAGAGCACGTGACTTGCTGTTTGATAAGGATGAACTGTTGAGTACCATGGGTGCCACTATGGGGGATATTGAGAGGGGAAGAGCAAGCCTCCTGGAGACAATGGTTTGACACCAGAAGTTCTCACAGGTCACGTTTGAAATGTAGCACTCATCGTCACCCAGGGAGTCAGAGTGTCAGGAGAGGAGGATGACAAACCTTGCCTGGGAGGAGCAGAGAGGATAGGGGTGGAATCGGACTTGTGCTTGTGTTGATTCTGGGAAAAGAAGCCTGTGTAGAAGTATTTACTTTAAAATGAAACATCTTTTACACCTGGGACTGGAGTCAGAGTGGTTGTGTTTGGGGTTCGGGGATCTGTGGCAACCCCTAGAGTCACAATACACTGACCCAGCTGCACACCCAGGCAGACTGAAATAGAAACAATGATGATTCCAAACAGAGAGATACTCAACCACACAAACACACACACACACTCACACACACACAAATGCTAAGAGACTCCCACAGGCCAAAACAAACACCCTCCATCAAATAACATAGTCAGACAGAGGTACGAATACCAGTGAGTACAAACAGAGAGATACTCAACCACATACACACACAAATACACACAGACAAAGACATATGCAGAGAGAAGTATGAACAGTGAGCTACAAACTGAGCTACATAAATGCACAAACATACATCGAGGGACCCACACACACGATCCACCTCACTTACTTAAGCACCAGTACACACACTGCTCTATACAGACACGCAGAGCTACATTGACAGCATATAAAGCTGAAAGACCTAAGGGGGCAAAACATACTCTGAAAAACACACACATACAAAGAAGGACTCACAAACAAGCATGATAGGACACATAACCAAGTACACATAAAAATATAAAGACCCACGCAAACTGAATCACCCACACACAAACACTGAGAAATGTCCCAGGACATCTCAGCCTACATTAAATAAAACAAAAACCCGGAGTATGCAGGACTGCATGCGGAGTACGCCACCTGCGGCAAACTCTGAAACCCACACTGAGACAAGTCGGCACGCTGGGCCAGAGCCACACACTATGAAATGCCACGTACTCTGCAGATGTGAGGCAGGCAAATGCGGCTCGGCATATCCACATGAATGAACTCGGGCGGAAGCGTTGTGCTGGAAGGCTCTCTTCTCTCGACAGCCAAGCAGCTTTCTGTGTCTCAGCACTGGGCTGGAAAGTCAACAGTGAGCAGAAGCACAGACGTATGCTGCACTGTATGACTCAGAGCCCTTAACAACACAGACTGTGACTTCTCATTCTTTTACTCTGCTTTGACATGAGATTTGTGTTGTTTGCCTATATATCTCCTTTGTGATCCACCACAGTTTGAAGCGACTCTGGGGAGCAGGGTGGTGGCTTGAAGATTTAGGTGGGTGCCCATGTTCGCTGTGCTCCTGTTCACCACAATTTTGCCTTTTATTTATGGTGGCAGGTCTGCACCCTCTTGACTGCACATTTGGCAGTCCCACTAACTTTGCTCATTCGACCACTCTGGTTTTGGCCTCCTTTCCAACATTACATTGAGAACGACTGGTCAACAGTAATTTTCATGCTGCTGAGGTCTGTTTTTAATCTTTTTAACATGCTCCATTGTGACCTATCCATATAATTTGAATCCTGTACCTTTTGGGTAACAAATCTCATCTCAAATCCTGGACCTGTCACAGGCTGATAGATTGCTATATCCATTTTTCCATTGTCCCTTCAAGTCTTCTAACCCCTGATGCTGAAAAAGTGCCTCTGTAATGTGGAGTTGCCACCACGACGTCTCATGTTGCAATGTAACATCAGTCCAATCTCTTCCTGTGCACACATCATTAAAGTCCACAATCCACCTGAGTCTGACTGCGTTTGGAACTCGAACAGCAATGTGTCATATTACACATCACTTGAACCGAGCAAACACACAAATACATACAGCCCTGAGGCATTTGTTAACTCTGATTGCCTGCATAACAATCCCACCTAAAACTAAAAGACAGCATGAGTCACAAAATTCTCTTTCATGCCCAAAAGGCTGCCCAACAGTCACATATTTCATTTACTAGGAGCTGATCATTAGATTCACCATTGGGGGCTTCAGGAAAATTCTCCTTTGGCCCACCATGCTAAAATTTTAATGATGCCTCTCATAGAATCTTAAAGCATGCAGTATGGAACGCAACCCAGACAATCATTAAGGGAAGTGGGACCAAGTTTCTTCAATTTCTTTGTATAGATTACAGATAATATCTAAGCCCAACTGCACCTGGATTTTAAAAAAGTGAGATCTACTCAACCCTCTAATGATGGCAACAAATGACAGCTTGTCACAAATGAAAAGTGACTAACTTTAAAACTGCAACACTGATCTTTTAAAGCTTTGACTTATTTATTATTGTGGCCTGCTATATTTTTATTTTTATGACTCACTTGTAACATACAGTACGGTGACATTGGCATTTCTGTGTGCCAGCCAGACCAGGATAAATTATATCAGAAAAAATATACAATAGATGACAAGAATAAACTTATGCAAGCGGCAAGATGCATTTTAGAAATCAGGAAAAAGAGTGAATATTCCATGCAGAATTACACCAAAGTTACCCTAAAGGTTTTCTGGTGGTTCTAGTCCTAGTCTAAAAAAGCATTTATCGAGTCACACATCTCAAAGTGCTTATCTACTACTGGCCCTAATGTCTCAAAGCTGTGTGCCACCATTGACGACAGAACAGCACAATGACTACAGCTGCCCACATTTCAATCCTTTCCAGTATACTTCATAAGAACATAAGAAAACTGACAAACGAGAAGTGGCAAGTTACCTGGCAAATCTGGGGCACACTGCAGAAAATTGTATCAAGCCACCTCACTTGTGACAGTTTTCTGACAAGAAGAATACTTCAGTTAAATTACAGTTGGTTCAGGGTTAAATCGGAGTGCTCATTATCATAGAACTGCTAAATGTCTGATGGCCAAACAAGATTAAAACCCGTTACAATCCCTGCTAAATATCACAGATCAGTGTGGTAGATAAGAAAGTACCATATTAGTCACTGATCAGAGTTGTAAAATTGTATGAAATGTAGCTGTGAATATGACTTTAGACTCGTAAAACAAGGGTCAAATATTCAGTTTTAGACATTAGTTGGTGCTGCTTTGCGCTTTCTGCGTCAAAGTTTCTAAACTGATACAGGAGCAGCTCACCGTATCTCACTCTGGCTTATTCACCTTGTGATCGACTTCTCTGATACAGCACATCAATCTGCAATCTATCGTACTTTTAAACCACATAAAAGAAAGTGTTCTATTGACTCAGTTGGAATGTTAAAGGATGGGCGCCCAGGGCAGGTCACTTCGTCACCTGAAATGGCGTGTAGCCTAGTCCATTGCACGAGTTCTTCAATGTTTTCAAAAACAGTTTAATCGATATCATAGTCTAAAAGGGCCACCAACATTGTAATTTCTTCTGACAAATCTTCAATTTTCTCTCTTAAATGTGTGATTACTTCAACAGAATCCATTTCATTGGCAGTAAGAAGCATTTTTCTAATTAATTTTTGTGCTATCTATTTACCTCCATCTCCCACAGTGACACATAGAATTAAGCAATCTACGGAAGACAATTCACCAATTAAAACACAGTATGTGCTAGAACCCACCCTCTCAATTTTGATGAGTGAAAGTGACAGTTTTATTTCAAGATGCATTTGGAGGACACAATCAAATAAATAAATAAGCAACAAAAAACATATTTTGTGACACATTTATTTATTTATCCTCAAATTCCATGCAGTTTTTATTTATATTTATGTTTCACAGTATTTTTATTTATTTGCACATGTATTTATGTACTTAATTTTGTCCATAATATCTTTGTATTATATAAAAAAATCTTGGGTCGAATACATGACCTTCTCGGAAAGACACTTTGACGTCCCGTGAGAACATCCATCCATCCATCCATTATCCAACCCGCTGTGTCCTAACTACAGGGTCACGGGGGTTTGCTGGAGCCAATCCCAGCCAACACAGGGCACAAGACAGGAAACAAACCCCGGGCAGGGCGCCAGCCCACCGCAGCCTGTGAGAACAACCAAATTAAAACAAGATCACAGACATCTCACCTCTCAGTTGTTGCAATGCTTTTGGCAGACGCACTTCATGTGCTCTCAGCTCTTAAAAATTTTATACGTTCTAGATGACATGTCAACGACTAAGCAAAGAAGAAAGAGCAGCAGGTCAAAAACAGACCGAAAAGCGTTGGAGAGAAAAGAAGGCAAAAAAGAATGCAAAAAAGAACAATAATAATCTATGTGCAAATTCTGAAAATAAGGAAAGTAATAATCAGCCCGGACCAAATGGAATTGAAAACCTTGTAGGTCCAATCGGGGTCAGAAATAAAAGACTTCATAAAGACATTCAAAAATGTTGGCACGATACACATTCAGAGCAGGTTAGAAATTATGAAAGCAGTAAAATTCGAAAGTATCAAAAAAAAGAAAGTAAAGATCGCATTAGCACAAACAAACGGAAACTATTACTCGGTGAAATAACGGAACAGCAAAATGAGATTAAATATATGGACATAGTTGATATGTCAGAAGTATGTAGATATTGTAAGGCTTGAAAGTTTACGTCATAAACTTGTAGACAGTCTAATTCGTGGTTGCCATCAAGGAAAAGTAGTGTTGCCTCCCAATGAAGAGGCATATCCGTGAGAAATAAAAGATTTGTTGTTTGGTGAAAGTGAAATCCACAAAAACTACAGGCAAAATTTCCGAGTCAACAATAATCTTTTCGCGTTCACATCATTCAATGCTCAAAACGTAGATTTACACAATAATGGACCATACGTTATGTCCCACAACATTTAAAGCTACGACAAGTATAATTTCGAAGAAACCACAATTCAGTCAGGTGTATATTTATGATCATTGAGAAGCGATACAACATAGAATGAAAAGAGTATGTAACAGTTCACATGAAAATAACAGTCTCTTTAAATTGTATATCCAGTTAACCAAACCCGGAGGTGGGCGAACAAAGCGAGCAGGGGGTGGAGCCCCCTAGTTCTTCCATACATTTCTTAGTGACCCATAAATGGATTAATACAAACTGTCCAGGTCTTCCATGCCTTAAGATGCCTCTAATCTATATGGACCATCCTTAAATATTGTGCTTATTAGGCCTGGTGTCTGAATTCAAGCTTACTCTAAGAGACAAGTTAGGCAGATAGACACTGAATAGAGAACACCCATAGCAGGGCTGGCATGTTAAAGGGCAAGTTTTTCAAATCAAAATTATTTCTTCCCAACCATGATATATATTAATTTGCCACATAAAATTGTATTCTAAAATAATTTTTTAAAATTTTTATACCTTATCTGTTCTTTCAACTTAAATTGGGGTTTAAGGGTACACTACTCCATAGGTGGATGAAAAAGCCTTAAAACTTACCGAATATGTTAATTTTTCAAGCCAAAAATGCAATTAAGTATTGATTGTCTTGAAATTACACACATGCTACCAAGAAGCATATTCCATGTTGTTTTAAGAAGGTGAAAGTATGTTATCATAAGCTGTTTACAAATATATTTTTGAGTGTCAGAGATATTTCTGTAAAAGGTATTATAATAAATCACACTAATCTGATTCAGTTAAAAGTGTAAGAACGGAAGATGGTGAGGCTCAGGGTGTTAAGGAGTTGAGCTTGAAAGCAGCTGCTACCCATGGCTGACTCATTGTGTCACAACAAGTAAATCACTTAATGTTCCATTTTCTGCTCAAATAAAGTGCATTTTTGTTTTGCACTTAATGGAATAATCATTGAATGAGAGTGGTACTTTGTGGTTAAATGTTTTTGGTCTGCCTTTTCTAATTGTTTATAGATGATGATATGGAAGAATAATGGCATAATCTACTGTATATATTTATTCTTATTATGTGCTTATGTCCCTTACTTCTGAAAGAAAAAGATGTAGTAATTGAAATGTTTTCTGGCCTCCATTCCCTAGGTGTGTTTAATTTTGTCATAACAGCGATCTTAAAGCAAGGACCCCTAACAATGTTATGGTGCATCAACTGTTTGGATCACAGTCATAGGACTCCTAAAGGCAAGCTAAAAAGAAACTCTAAGGCACAATCTGTTTGTTGTATTTAAATACCAAATGCAGGAGCATGTAAAGCCATCTATGATGAATCTCAGTGACATTCATACAGCACGTGCCGTGCTGTGTTACTAATTGCGTAAATTTACCTGTTCACCCTCTACTGTGTTTAAGTGCTTTTTCAAGGGTAAATGTAGAATCCCAATCACAATCAAAGGTAGTTCATTCTAAAGTCAAAAAGTGACAGTGAAAATCACCCTGGCAATAGAAAAGGCCCTGTATCTGCCAGTGTGGGCTCCTAGAGGTCAAACAAAATACTCTGTGAAATTTGCTTGATGACCCAGAATGACAATACACTGAGGCAACAATAAGAAGAAGAGAAAGCAACATGCTGGGGGGAATTCTTTCCAAAGAGTATAAGGCCAGCTAGAGAATGAATGGTCTGCATGATCCCACAACATCCCTTTAACAGGCGGCACATGTGGCTCTTTAACTCTTTGAGGGCTGAATATGTTTTCCAAAAAACTCAATTTTCTGAAAAGCACACAAATCAATCAGTCAATCAACATTTATTTATATAGCACATTTTCATACAAAAAAATAAAAAAAATACAAAGCAATGGTTTCACACGTAAGTCAACATAAAACATCTGTTTGCTATGTGCTGTGGCTGCTGTTGGTGCATGTTCAGCATCTCTGGTGACAGTGGCTGTGCGGGGGCACCTCGATGGTCAGCAGGAGTGCCCAGTGGGCCGGCTGCCTGGCTGTCTTTGCACAGCAGGTGGGCACCAATGGCAGTGTGACATAATATGGTTTGTACCTCCTGTCATCATAAGTGGTGGTCCTCCCAGGTGAATGCTGCTGTAGGCACATCAGCTACATGAAAGTGTTCAGCACCACGATCAGCTGGAGACCAATCAGATGATGCTTGTACCTCACTTTCGTTTTCGATCTCCATCTCTAGATCAATTAAATTAAACTTGGAGTTCGACAAGTAAGAGTCCTGTTCAACGAAATTACGTAAAACGTCCATGGAGTATTTTGCTTTGCACATTCACTTTGGTCTCTTGCCAGATGTTAATGCCATTTTAGAGGTTGTTTCTTGTTCGCTACTCATGCACTCATAGGAAAACGAGGTTGAATGAACAAAGCTATGTCATTTTCCTTTTAGCAAAGAGAGTCGAACTAAAATCTAAGGGCAAGTTTTGTTGCAGTTTATAGCTGATTACTGTCCTCTACCCCTGAATTTTGACAAAAGTCAACATCAGCCCTGAAAGAGTTAAGGAGTGTTGACATCCCAGAGGTGCAGAAACACCAGGCAACAGTCAGAGACAAGTTCCAACCTGGTGTGCTAACAGCAGACATAGCGTATCTGAATCCAGATTTCTTTCTGGACCCTATCTAGAAATGATTTTAATAGGGGTTTAAAGATATACATCACATCCAGGGGCACTTGGAAAGAGATTCTGAGGTCAAGGCTTAGTTTGCAAGAGGAAGAGACTATGCAAGACAGAGATGGGAGATGAGAAAGGAAGGAAGTGCTTTGAAGCACTTTTGAAGTGGGCAGGCCACCTCATTACCTAGAAATGTAGGTAGAGAGAGGCTGCAGAGTTTGCTTTGCATTCTTCTTAATTATTATTATTACTGTTGTCTGCTATTATTGTTGTTTAACAAACACTTTTATCTAAGGCAACTTTCAAAAGATATAAAGAATACACGAAAACTGTTTGAATTGATTTTTTTAGAATTGGAGAAGAAGTAGGTTAAGTGATTTGCTTTATGTTTCTCAGTAAGTCAAAGGAGGGCATGCTAGCTCTTTCCTCTGTCTTCAACATGGCTAACCCTCAGATCCTCCTTACCGCCTTATCTGACCTTGGCATCACTGGGACTACACTCAGGTTGTTTGCGTCCTACCTCTTGGGTAGATCCTACTGTGTGTCTTAGTGAGGTGAGAACGTCACGGGTGCACCAGATGGATGGGCCCTCTCATCTTCTCTCTATACACTTCCTCACTTGACCCTATCATCCTTCCCATGGTTTTTCTTATCAATGTTACGACAATGATACTCAGCTGTACATGTTCTTCCCTCCATAGGACAGCACCATATCAATGTGATTCTCTGCATGTCTCTCTGATATAGTAACCTAGATGAAGAAGCACCATCTCCAGTTCAGTCTGGTAAAGATAGGCCTTCTTCACAACTGTCTGTTTGTTAAGCACTTTATCTCTGTTCAGCTCTGCTCATTATTGCTAACACCTTGCAAGTCCATATGCAATGACCACCTGTCTTTCACTGACCATGTTTTAACGGTCTCTGGTCTTGGAGATTCACTCTGTTCAACATTTGCAAGATGGGACTGTATCTGACAGAGTATGCAGCCCAGCTACTGGTGCAGGCTCTGGTCTTGTCACATTTGGACTACTGCAACTTTCTACTGGTAGGAGTAGCAGCATGTGTCACCAAGCTGCTGTTGGGCAAGCACGTATCACTCCTCTTTTCAGACTGGCTCCCTGTAGCAGCACACATTGAGTTGAAATCCTTACATACCTATATATATTGAGAGACTTATGAGATCTAAGGTGCCTTCTCAACCACTCAAGTCTACTGATGAATGGTATCTGGTGATGCCATGCAGAGGTCAGGGCTGCCCCAAGAATGGCGGGTCATCTTCTTTTCTCTCTTTATACCTCCTCACTAGGTCCTATCATCTTATTATGCCGATGATACGCAGCTAGTGTAAAGTGTTACTGATATTGCAACCTGAATTAAGGAACACCATCTCCAGTGGGCAAATCTGGCAAAGACAGGTCTTCTTGTTATTCTAGTTTGTACATTAATTTAGCACCCCATCTCAGATTGACTTGTGCAACCTCTGTGGTGATCGATGACCTGCTGTCCTTCATTGACCACGTCACAATGATCTCTTGGACTTGCAGATTCACTATGCTGCTTATTGACCACTTAGGACTGCTTATGAACAGTGTCTGGTGATGCTACCTCTGTGTGGCATTAAATCTCAATCCAGACTCTTTTATGTGTATCTCCTAGTTGGTGGAACAAGCTGTCCACCTCGATTTGGAATTCTAAGTCCCTCAATGTATTTAAGAAGTGTTTGATGACTTTCTTGTTTGGTGAATTTCTGTCTAACATTTAGGTTTTGTAACTAAGGAATTATATTCACTTGTATTTTGTTCTGAGCTCTTCATTTGTGATGATCAATTGTATACCCTTTGTCCTGTCACACTTGTTCCCAAACAGTCCCTCACGCTGATGTTTACTTGACTATGTTGACCTTTTTTGTAAGTTGCTTTGGGAAAAGCAAATAAATGCAAATTTCAATATAGTAGTTTAAAGTACATTGCCTTAGCCAGTACATGGTGCCACCTACCTACCGTGTTTGCACGTTGCATTTTCTCTTTCTTTGTCCCTTTCTTTGTGGCTTAGTTTTAAAAATACACCATTTTTCTCAAGTGTGGCCTCCTTGATATCATGCTGAGCACAGTGTAATAAGGAACAGACAAAACCAGTGCAATAGAAGCCTCAGCCTACCATTGGGCATTATTCCGTATATACATCAATTTCTGAACCCTTTATCCACTCCAGGGTTCCAGGTCACAGCTTTGACACAAGCCATGAGCCAACCCTGTATTAGCCAATCACAGGGCACATTCACTCATATTCATTCACACTAAGCCGGCAGAGGGTCCCTAAAGATTACATGCTTACTCCATATAGATTGTAACCCAGATAATAATTGATGCCAAGTCCATGGAAGCTGTGAGGTACCAAGGTCAGCCACAATTACCACCACCAAACATTAGCAGTACTAAGCAACAACTGCATCTGGCATATTATGGGCTTAAATTCCATCTAAAGTTAGACACATTTTCCCTGCTCACAGATGTAACATACCATTTCATAGGCTCCACATTGGCTCAGAGAAGATGAATCATATGACCATTTAAGCAGACAACAGATGGGCCATTAATGTTTCATCCCTACAGTTTAAATTCCCCAGATAACGGCTGAAATATTTTGCAGTCTGTAATATTACTTGAGTGTGTACATGAGAGCCCCTCACTTGCTAGAACCTTTTGTATATTCAGTTAAAATAGATAGATAGATAGATAGATAGATAGATAGATAGATAGATAGATAGATAGATAGA
>JANRMT010062846.1:27485383-27497292 GCA_026402145.1 Polypterus bichir lapradei | reverse complement strand
AGATAGATAGATAGATAGATAGATAGATAGATAGATAGATAGATAGAACTTTAATTAATTCCAGAGGGAAATAGCTGAGATATCTCAGAATCACTGAGTATTCACCCCAACATAGCCTTGACTGAAGAGTGAGAAAGGCGTAAAAGGTATACTAAGTGAATGAGTGTAGGGCTGTGGAGGTAACACGGCCATGATGATGGACTTGACAATCTTTATTAATCTCTGTATAATCAAAAATGCACTTGTTTTATATAGTGCCTTTTATAATAAGCATTAACACAAACAGCGTAATTAGGGAAACTGTTTACAAGGGAGAAACACTTCCATCAGTTTTGTTCTTAGGTTTCTTTTGATGGCCAGACTGCTGTGTATTCTTCGGGCACCCAACTCATCCTGAAGTTATATCCGCATCTGATTTAGACCCAGTGGCACTCATTATAGAAACCAGTGTAATCCCATCAAAGCCACATGATCTCCTAAATACCTCACTATCCAGGACTCTATAGACATCCTATACTAGATGTTTTTGATATCTGAAAAGCGTTGCGTTTGTGTTCATGTCCTCAAGCTACCAGTCAGGAGCTCATTATGATCTCATGACCCTTCAATGAGTTCTTCTTTGTATTAAATGTTTTTGATATGATGGAAAAGCTGGCTGCATGAAATCAAATGTGTCACTCCCTATTTTCATGTAGTAAATCAACAGCTGCTCTGTGAAAGAGTGGAAAAAAGAAGAATGGATAAGTGCAGAAGAAAAAAAAGAGCGGCACAAAAAAGGAGGAACCTCATAAAAGGAAGTGAGACAGCAAGTGTGAGGAGGAAGATGTCCACCCATTTGTTGCTAAGTTCAAGAAGGTAGGGTCCACAGCAGAATTTAGCACAAGGCAAGAACCAATTCTAGACAGGGAGCCACACTCATGCATAGACCTACACTTAGCCGCACAGTTCCAAGTTAAGAGAATATGCAACCAAGAAATGAGAAAGGATAAGAGGATGTGCCCATGAGCAAGACAAGATCTAGTAGAGTGCAGAAAGAGAAACTAAAGGAGAGAAAACTACAATTTTCAGAATAACAAGAAAATAGAATGCGTGGGAGAGAGGGAGCGAGAGTGTCTGTTTGCTTAAAGGTAATGAGAAAGCAGCTGGAAAACAACAGTACAGACAGAGAAAGAGATGAGAAGCAGAATGAGAGTAAGGTGAATTCAAAGAATATCAACAGAAGGAGGACCAGGAATGAAAGTTAGGGGTGAAAAACAATAACATGGTAAGACAGCATATGTCTGTAATAAGAAGAAGCACTACACACTGGAATTGGGGTCATCTTCAGAAAATCTGTGAAGAATGGGGGGCCTTTATATTCAAAGGCCCCACTCAACAACCCACCACAATGCTAACCCCTAAAATATGTATTTCATTTTCAAAAACAGAAATTAATATTTATGTATTTTTAGGTTACAAAATAGCGATAAACTAGTATGTTGCTGTTGTGGGGTCATAGGCAACAGGCTGGTGGATTCTATACTACTTGAAATCTACAGTATATAGGACAGCTCATTTATAAGAAGAGTTCTATCAGTAATCAAAGCGGTGCTCAGAAATGTGCTAACAAGCAACTGCCACAACATGGCATTGCCAAACTACCAAAGGTAACATCTATGCTAAAACCAGTGGAAGAGGGAGCTGGAAAAATGCTACCAGTGTCATTTACAGATTACAATCGGAAAGGCTTCTTCTTCCGTCCCACTGCAGTTGACAATGAACATATCAATATGGATGTGTTGAATGCCCTGCCGACCTTAGAACCAGGCTCAAATAGCCATATACAGTATTTAAACATAACTCAGAATATAATAACACTGGAGTTTCAAATGTTTCACTATCATTATTGTAAAGAACACCGAGAATAAAAAACTGTGACACAGACTGAATAGCACCAGTTAAAGGAGTAATCCCCCCAGAAATTAAAAGTTGTTAATATATTGCTTACCCCATGTAGTTTGTAGTGATCACTGAGAAAAAAATTCAATCTTATATTTTATGCAGAACAATGATATAATGATTACTCATGCAATAGCTCAGTGATGACCAACATTGGACAACAGCAAACAATATCAAAACGTCCATGTAAAAAATCTCACTTAATCCACATCTGAAGTCATCCAGTCGTATGCTGATCATGACCCAAACACATTTACTGTATTTTTACTAAAATAGGTCACTTCTGGAAAATGCTCTTGTGAACTACTGCAAAATGCGCTTCAGCAGAGATGCAAGCAGGTTTGAAATAAATGTTTTTTTCTCTGGGGACTCAATCTCTGCTATTGCGAAGGGTAGACCACGAATTGTACGCCATGCCAATGGATATAAAGTAACAAAAGAGCAAGAGGAGAGCTTTAAAACAGAGAGAGAGAATGACAGATGAGGTACAGGAGAGGAACGGGCAGTAAGAGACAACTAAGAAAGCTAGAGGAGACAGGAAGTGGAGCCTCATGAACTCAATCAGCGATAAGAAAGTGAGCTACAGCAGTGAAGTTGGCCTATAAGGGAGTTTCTGCAAAATCTATGGAGACAAACTACACCAGAGCTATGAAAGAACAACAGAGGATCTACAGGGTATGAAAGTGTGAAATGTCATAAAAATAAGTGAAAAGCTGCAACAGAGAAAGATGGCATATAAAACAAAATATGTGATCTACAGGACAGGAAAGGGAAATCAATATAATAATCAGAGGGGATTCATTCAGAGACCAAGAGATCTGCATATCCATCCATCCATTATCCAACCCGATATATCCTAACAACAGGGTCACAGGGGTCTGTTGGAGCCAATCCCAACCAATACAGGGGGCAAGGCAGGGAACAAACCACGGGCAGGGTACCTGCCCACCGCAGATCTGCATATATAGTGCATCTGGAAAGTATTCACAGCGCATCACTTTTCCACATTTTGTTATGTTACAGCCTTATTCCAAAATGGATTAATTCATTTTTTTCCTCAGAATTCTACACACAACACCCCATAATGACAACATGAAAAAAGTTTACTTGAGGTTTTTGAAAATTTATTAAAAATAAAAAAACTGAGAAATCACATGTACATAAGTATTCACAGCCTTTGCTCAATACTTTGTCGATGCACCTTTGGCAGCAATTAAAGCCTCAAGTCTTTTTGAATATGATGCCACAAGCTTGGCACACCTATCCTTGGCCAGTTTCGCCCATTCCTCTTTGCAGCACCTCTCAAGGTCCATCAGGTTGGATGGGAAGCGTCGGTGCACAGCCATTTTAAGATCTCTCCAGAGATGTTCAATCGGATTCAAGTCTGGGCTCTGGCTGGGCCACTCAAGGACATTCACAGAGTTGTCCTGAAGCCACTCCTTTGATATCTTGGCTGTGTGCTTAGGGTCGTTGTCCTGCTGAAAGATGAACCGTCGCCCCAGTCTGAGGTCAAGAGCGCTCTGGAGCTGGTTTTCATCCAGGATGTCTCTGTCCATTGCTGCAGTCATCTTTCCCTTTATCCTGACTAGTCTCCCAGTTCCTGCTGCTGAAAAACATCCCCACAGCATGATGCTGCCACCATCATGCTTCACTGTAGGGATGATATTGGCCTGGTGATGAGCGGTGCTTGGTTTCCTCCAAAAGTGACGCCTGGCATTCACACAAAGAGTTCAATCTTTGTCTCATCAGACCAGAGAATTTTGTTTCTCATTGTCTGAGAGTCCTTCAGGTGCCTTTTGGAAAACTCCAGGCGGGCTGCCATGTGCCTTTTACTAAGGAGTGGCTTCCGTCTGGCCACTCTACCATACAGGCCTGATTGGTGGATTGCTGCAGAGATGGTTGTCCTTCTGAAATGTTCCCCTCTCTCCACAGAGGACCTCTGGAGCTCTGACAGAGTGACCATCGGGTTCTTTGTCACCTCCTTGACTAAGGCCCTTCTCCCCCGATCACTCAGTTTAGATGGCCGGCCAGCTCTAGGAAGAGTCCTGGTGGTTTCGAACTTCTTCCACTTATGGATGATAGAGGCCACTGTGCTCATTGGGACCTTCAAAGCAGCAGAAATTTTTCTGTAACCTTCCCCAGATTTGTGCCTCGAGACAATCCTGTCTCGGAGGTCAACAGACAATTCCTTTGACTTCATGCTTGGTTTGTGCTCTGACATGAACTGTCAACTGTGGGACCTTATATAGACAGGTGTGTGCCTTTCCAAATCGTGTCCAATTAACTGAATTTACCACAAGTGGACTCCGATTGAGCTGCAGAAACATCTCAAGGATGATCAGGGGAAACAGGATGTACCTGAGCTCAATTTTGAGCTTCATGGCAAAGGCTGTGAATACTTATGTACATGTGATTTCTCAGTTTTTTTATTTTTAATAAATTTGCAAAAACCTCAAGTAAACTTTTTTCACGTTGTCATTATGGGGTGTTGTGTGTAGAATTCTGTGGAAAAAAATGAATTTAATCCATTTTGGAATAAGGCTGTAACATAACAAAATGTGGAATAAGTGATGCGCTGTGAATACTTTCTGGATGCACTGTAGGTAATTTTCATAAAGATAGTTAAAAAAGGAAGGATAGGGTCATAGAGGAGCAACAGGAGAGCTGTGAGAGAGAACAAAAGAAAACATTTGCGCATCTTCTGGGGAACAAGAGATTAGTGACAAAAAAAGAGATTAACATTTAAATAAAGGAGAAAAAAAAGGATGAGGATGAGTACTGTAACAGGAGAGAGGAGCAGAAGCTCCATTAACATGGGGGCTCTGCTATGTTACCCAGCACCAGATCCACTAGTGGCCATCATAGCAACGTACTTCACACCGGCACCACACCCTATTGTCTCAGGGCACAGCTCGCCCACACATCTTACAGGCTAACACTCCACCTTGATTCCATTTCCTCATCCTTCATTTCCCAACAAACACAGAAGCGCAGGCGCGGAAGTGTGGACTTTGGCCTGAGCACAGGAAGTTCTGCCGGGGACAGTCAGGCAGTGCTTGGGGTGGCTTTGTGCCGAGTTAGCAAGGCCTGGGACTCTCTTAAGGGCAGAGCAACTTCAAAACACAAGCAGCGATGAGAAGAACAGAGTACCCAGGTGGGGCAGCATACAGTAGACTATTTGGTGAAATAGCATGTGGTGCTAATTGCCATGGTGGTGTGAGTGGGTGAAGGAACAGGATGCAGTTGTGTGAGAAATGTAAGGGTGCATGACAGTTGCTGAGGGGACATAGGGTGCTTAGGTGCTGGGCACTGCTTTGCAAGGTGGTATGAGAGAAAGTAAAAGACGTGTGGCTCGGTACACCTATGTGAATGGTGTAGGGGGCAGGTGCCAGCTGGCAAAGCCACAATCGCCACAGAGGCAGATGCGGGTTGGCAGGGGAAGGTCAAGGCTGTTATAAAAAAGGGGTGCTTGGCAGATTGGCTTGACAATTGCAAGAATCAGCGCTGCTTGATAAGGTGATTTGAGAAGTACATGCCGTGAGGGCTACAAGGCCAAAAGCCAAAAATGGACACAGGTAGGTACTACCTTTCAAAGTGTTTTTTTCCAGGAGAAGGTAAGGTGCTGGCTACCTGTCAGAACCTTCTGCTCCTGTGCCAGCCAACCATTTTACCAGCAGAACTTGTTCCTCTACCTCCTCAGGTGATTTGTTTTATGTTCAAATTAATTGTTACATCTGCCTCTTCTTTTCTTGCAAGACCCCGTAAATTTTCAGAATGGCTTTGTGCTGCACAGAGAGCCTGGCACCACCTCTGTTTACATCTTAGAAAGTCAATATTTAGTCTAAGCCTCTTTTGACCTGCTGATAATGTGAAGGGTGGGATCAGGGTTCAAAGTGCAGGTAGCAAGAGTTGTGGGTCAGTAAAGCAAGGTGGATATATGACCCTTACCACACAAAGAACCCCACAATGAGGACCCCCGTTACCCACCTCAAGGTGTCCCTCTTCTAACCTTAGATGTAACTGGGAAAGAATAAGGGTCAGATCAGCAGGGTACTGCAGTAGCTGTAATGTGTTAGCCATCTGTGAACTGACCTGATTCTTTTTGCAGGAATCCCAAGGGCTTCCAGTGGAAGGAGCAGAAAGATGCCACTAGTGACCAGTCCTAGTAAGTGATGTCCCTTCAGCCTGAGACCATCAGCTTCCCATAAAAAAAAGCAGTGCCTGGAATGGCAAGAAGGTTGGGCAGAATGATAGGGTCTAGGATCCTGGGGTGGGGCAGTGGTAGACATTAGGTTATTCTGGGCTGCGCTGCTCCAGTCACATGGTCCCAGTTTCCATTCCAGACACACAATGCAGCTTTAGTGTCAGCAATAGGAGGAAAAGCAGCAAGCCCATATGACCAGCACATGGGCGTGTGGTTTCTCCGGGTGCCGTCATCATCAGCACAGATTGAAAAAATTAGAGTGAGTGAGAGACTGGGAGCGAGGGAAAGAAGGAGAAAAAGTGAGTGAGAGAGAGACTGGGAAAAAGTAACTAGTGGAGAGGAAGGCAGAAAGAGAATGGGAAAGAAAGATTGGTAGTGAATGAAGGAAATAGGCTCCAAGAGACTGAAAAAGAGAATTGTGAGAGAAAAGAAGATCATAAGAGTGAAACTAGGAGAAAAAGAGAAGTAGAGAAAGAGAGAGAGAGAGAGGGAGAGAGAGAGGGGCTGGGGCAGAGACGACCCTCACATGACGCTCACAGCTAACAGCTATGGAGGGGGAGCGCATTGCAGGTAAGTGAAAGCGGGCCGTTGCACTTGTTTTGGGGTTGGAATGAAACAGGGTGGGATGGGTCTTCTTCAGTGTTCTCTAATACACCAGGACTGGCCAGGTCATTGGACGAGAAGCAACAGCTTTCCAGACACACTTCTTCCTGGGAGCAAGTACATTGCCACCTACCGTACTCCACCCTACACATGTCTGCATGCCTAAGGACAGGAAGTAGTAAAGCACACGTGGCTTTTTTTTTCTCATGTTCAGTCCCTTTGCCAGGTTCTACAGCACCCAGGGTGAAAAGTAATTTAGATGTGTGGCATGTCGCTCCCACTAATGCTACCCAATTCACAATGCTGTGCTGGAAACATGGAGATGATAAATCATGCCATGGCTTTAGATTTTGGGACTTTGGAAGTACAGATAGTTAGATCAAGAGGAGGGGAAGAGCAACATGAAACAAACACACAGTAGGATGCAATCTGTGGCACTGTTTTTGCCAGCTGACTGGAGAACACAGGACTTTTTTATTGCATGATCTCAGAGAATTGTTCTAATTATGCTAGCTGCTTGTGTTTTGTTGTTGTGGCTGTTGCTAGAGGGTTCCAAAATATGAAAACAATGTAGCTATAAAAAATATGGTAAATTTATATTCCACTCACCTAATCTGGAGAAATTTGAAAGCGACAGATCTTCAGGATCTCCTAGCTCATTTCAGGGAATTGTTTCTTTTTCCTTTGCTACACAGACCAAGCTGGGTGAACTGGTAGAGGTACTTACATTTTGAAAGAATCTTGAGCTTAAATGCTTCTTTGCTGGTTTGATTTATGACTATGACCACAGAGGCAGCTTCATAATATAGGAGCTCTTCTTAGCCACAAGGTGGCAACATTTGCTAAACTTTATGTCAGACAAAGTCACAGCAAAAAAGGGAAGAAAGATGCCTCTGGTGGGCTTCACAGAGATACCCCATTCTGTCTTTTAGATACCCCATTCTCTCTTTTTCCACCTGTGAGTTATGTTCCCGCAGAGACGTACCCTCTGTTCATGTGGCAGCCTGCATCAGTCAGATTTACGCAAGCTGATTACAATGTCACTCTGAAATCTGAAAAAGTTCTCACTTTAGACATGATTGTCTTTTTGCCAGGGTTTGGAGGCGTCCTGGGATGCCCTTTCGTTAAATTAGCACCAACAGAAGAGAACGGTTTCTTTGCCAAATGTAATAGTGGTTTATATAAACATCAGATCAATTTCTAGGCACCATCTCTCCAAGTCAACATTTGATCGTAAGGCATGCAGGCTGTCCCTGCTCTCCATTTTGATCCACGTACTTCCCAAACTAGATCCTATATTTGTGTTATTCCAACTGATGCATGTCCAGTACCGAGCAACTCATGCTGCTGTTTTTCTTTCTTCAATTGTCCATTGTCACTGAGGTACAAAGGTCAATGACCCCCTGCCTGCAGGACCCACTGCCATGTAATTTCAGGGGCTGGCAAATTCTCTATAAAGTGTCTTCCCTGTGCTATATAAAAAGGGAATTTATAACAGCAGTTTGAAGAGACAGCAAGACGGAAAGGGAAGAAGAGGCAAAGAGTAATGTGCAGGCCAGCGGGGGATGGGAGCCACTGAAATTGGATCCGTTTGTTGGAAAAGCAGAAGAAAAGTAAAGGCAAAGCAAAGGGGTCCCTCCCCCCACGTCCTGTCAGCGCTGGCTGCACACTACGTCTTTGTAGCTGCACCGCTTTGCTTTGACAGGCAACTTTTCCTGCCACTGGCCAGCTCACTTGAACCATGTGGCCCTCCTGAGACAGGGTGGGGGTGGGAGGGTGGGAGGGAAGAGTCACTCTGCTCAGCTCTCAGCAGCTAAACTGACTCGGCCCTTTAGGAAGCAACGCTGGCAGGGGCCTCTCCTTCCTATTTTGGGATTTGCCCACCGAAGCTTTTCAGAGATGTCCGACTCCACAGTTAACGCTCACTTGGAAGGAATTATATCAGACTTTGAAGGTTTGTGCTGCCCTTTAACTCTCTCATTTCTCTGAAGTCTTGCATAGCAGCGGGAGGTGGAGGGCGGGCCGCTCGCAGGGACTCGGAGCAGTCGTGTCTCTTAGCAGCTTTTTCAACTTGGAGGGGAGCTCCGGAGATACTGGCCTGCACTGGCATGCTCTGGTGACGTTTTGTGTCTCCAGAAGTTTGTTTACTTGGTCCTTGCTATTTTCATGCATGGTCATTGACATTCACATAGAAATCTTTTAAACTGAATATCTAAAAACCCCCTGAAACCTAGCAGGATCATCTTTTTTTCATAGAGCAGGCCTTCTGAATGTAAGCATGATCAGTCGCCAATATTTAAAACCTAAGTGAAGGTCGTGCCAATGCAATTGGTGTCCGTGGCTGAATGAGGAAAACTCTTGTCTGGGTAACTCACTGACCACTGCACTTTAAAAACAGCAGGGTTCATTCATAGGATCCAGCAACATAACTGCAGGCAGGATCAGACGCTTATACCCACGAACTTAATAAAGTTATTTCAGTTTGTTGCACTGAAATCAGTTGCTGACATACATTATGTGAATGTAGATAGAACCAGTATTTTGGCACATCAAGTGTGAATTTAGAGAGGATCAGTTACTAATACAATCTTCCTGAAATCAGGTAAAGTTAGCCTCTAGTATAAACAATCTGAGAAAAATCAGGTTCACTCACACCAATACAAAAAATGTGAATTCTGAGAGGATTGTCTTCTCATAAAGAAACCCTGAATGTAGACAAGGAAAATACAGTAACTGGCACATCCGTTCCAAATATTGACAGGTTCTGTTGCTGCCACAGCTTATGAAAGGCACCATGAATTCTGGCATGGCAAGCATGTGTATTCAAGCTCGTTGAATCTGAGCATTGTCCATCTCTGGCATGGGCAGTATGAATACATTCAGGTTCAATCAATAGGGTGACCATTCAGGCACTGATAGAAGTTTGTCGAATAAAGGCATGGTCAGTCATTGGCATGAGTAATTAGTTAATAATACGCAACACAAAAATAGTGATGAAAAGGAGAGACAATTGCTAGTATACATTGAAGAAATATACACAAGGTACTCATTGACACATGTAGCCAGATGTTTGGCAAGGTCACTCTTTCGTTAGTCAAAATGAAATGTTTAATCACCGTGTAGTGGTCCTAAACTCAATGTATTCTAAATATGGTCATCTTCATCTCTTTTGAATATGAATACACATAAGAGCACCAATACATATTGCATATGAATACATAAAGAGCAGTCTTTATGTACAGCAAATATGAATAAGAGAAGTGTCAGCACTAGAAAAATAACTCCTGAATGCCAACAAAATCAACAACTGGAATTGGCAAGCCAGATATTGTGAGCTTCTGCTGCTGGCACAGACTATAATATACCCTGCTGAATGCTGATGTTGTACACATTTGTGTTCAATCATCCTGAATTCAGGCAGTTATAGTCACTGACACAAGCAATTTCAATACAATCATGTTTGGTCAGTAGCATAGTCAGTCATATCCTACTACAAGCATAGTAAATAAAGGAATGGACAGTCATTGGCAATGTTATAAAGTAAAACCATTAGAATACTACAAAAAGGGAGGAGCAACTGCTGATAGAAGTCCCACGAATACACATGGGGTCACTCATTGGTGCTTGCAGTCTTAGTGTAGGCTATATCAGTCTTTCAAGTGAGCAATATGAATTTAAGAAAAGTCAACGCCTGGCAAAGTTCCTTGAACTCAAGTCAAGTTAGTCATAGCAATATGTATTCTGAACAGAGTTCAGTTCAGTCCTTTTGAATATGTACAGATCAGCCTTCAGTATAGCCAAAACAGGAAGGGTCAGGCTCCGTAAAAGGACACCTGAAGTCAGGTAAGATCTGTGACTGGCACAGGAAGTACCAATAGAGTTAGGTTCAGGCCCTCTGCATACAGTCAGGATTAGCCTTTAAAACTGCCATTATGAAGACAATGAGTGTATATTTCTATTAAAGGTCCTCTATATTCAGGCAAGGTCAGTCACTAGCATATCTAATGCAAATAATGCCAGATTTAGACCCTATAAAAACAGGGGGGACCAATCTTAGGGTATAGTTAATCTGAATACAGAAAGAGTCTGTTACTGGGAACGGTCCCCTGTATTTAGACAAGGTCAGTCACTAGTACATGCAATAGGAATCCTGTCAGGTTCAGTTACTGGCGCAAGTAATGTTGTTGTAATATGTCCACTGAATACTGTTATGGCAAGCCTTGGTGGCATTCCATGTAAATACAAGAGACGAGTATGTGGCAATGTAAGCTCTTTGAATTCAGACACTATCGGTTAGTGGCACAGGCATTCTGTTATCAAAAAGAGTAGATTTTCAAGTACTAGTATAGTTTACTGAACTCTGGCAGGAGAAATATAATCTAGTGCACATCTGAATACAGAAAGTTGAAGAATACAAACTGGCATATGCAATCAGAATACAGTCAATCTGAATACAGTGTGGATTTCTAAAAGCCAAAGACTCCATGTAAGTACTCTGAGCCTTGGCACTGCCATTTTGAATACAGAGATTAGTAATTTTTTAAGAGAGATCTGAAATCTGACAATGGGGATGGCTATTTGCTGTCACAGACCCTCAGTTAGTAGCTGGTACAAACTCTCAGAAGGGATCAGTATCACCAATGACTAATGAGAAAACATTTAATAGCTATTCTAAAATTCAGATGATACACAGGCACTGGCAATATGAATGCAAACGAAACTCCATAAATAAAAGGTAATGTTGCTTTAAGAAAAGGAAGTCTGAATATAGATGGTGTCAGTGGCTGGTACACGTCTTTTGAAAACTGATATGGCCATTTGTAAGTATAATGCCATTGAATTTAAGTGGAGTCAATCTCTGAATACAGTGAGGCTAGTCAGTGGAACGGGCTCACTAAATGGAGTCACGGTAAGATGAATGTGCAGTCTTTCTGAATGCAAACTGAATGTAAACCGGGTTATCTTCTGGCACAGGTCCATTGGATACACTCAGGATCAGGCTTTCTGAGAGCTACTGTAAGCAGAGGCCTAGTTTAGTCACTTGCATGAATCCTCTTAGGCATGTAAAGTGTGAAGGAAATTAATATGACAAACAGACCAAAATCTGAATTCATGTAGATAGATAGATAGATAGATAGATAGATAGATAGATAGATAGATAGAT